>NNCF01135598.1:10267-78801 GCA_002313205.1 Laupala kohalensis | reverse complement strand
CCCCCCAACACCTTGTTCATTGTCTCTTCCCCCACCCGTGCGCAAGGCTAAATTCTGGGCGTGCCACTGGTATTGAAACGTTTTCTGCTAGCCGTCAGTGTTCACTTCCTGATAAAGCAAAAAACGTGAGATGCAATGTAAGAACTAATAATAAGGTACAGAAAACGTATATTTTCGTCATTTGAAATTATGTGTGGCGAAATCGGATGGGAATAATGTACACAGGATCACCGATGTGTAATTTTAAAGATGTAGTTTACAAGTAAATACTTTTCCAATGTTCAGTATTTTAAGAACAAAAAACTATAAGATTGCCTTTATCTTTGCATATATCCTTTTACAATAAAAACAATATTCACTGGTTATCACATTTCATTGAGATGAAGTTGAATAGTTCTGTCGATTTGAGGTTATGTTGAAAAAAGGTTGCATGAAATGTCCAGTTCTTATTTCATTAGACATGACAAGACTAAATATACATTATCTTTAGGTCTTGTCTCGTTTTAGGTTATCATAATTTTCATCGAGGCAAAACTTCGATCCTTTATTATATAGTTTCACGTTTCGCAGAACAAGATGTCTCTTGTTCCAAGTTCATCATATTTCATCTAACTCGCGTTATGTATCTCCCCTCGTTGTCCATATGCTAACTTTAAGCACAATAAGTTACATCGTTCAAATCCCTTAAAACTGGATTTCCATTAGTTTTTCGTTTTTGAGCAGTGTACAAAGTCTTGAAGTGAGATGGTCTTCACCGAATGATTTCCGAAGGTTCTTCAATGCAGGGCGGTACGGAAAAGAGGTGCGTTCAGGAACTTTCACAGCTTATTCTATACATTGATTATTGTTAATATAGGATTATTAGTTTGGTTGTTTTTAAACTTGTCACCTGTAAATGCTGAATTTTGAAAATGCGTTCTACAATTCATTGCAAATCAAACAATTTTTACAATTTGTGCACCTTATTGTATAATATCCCCTAAATGTTATTTGAATAATACTACATGTTACTTTTACCCAAAATTATGTCGAGGATTGTTTTGTTTGGAAGTTCTTCAGAAGGCCTTGGAAATTTAAGCCGTAGCCTCTGTCCAGGTTCAACGAAAATACGATGACGTCACATTTGTGACGATTTGGTTGTTTTATTGTATACACATGGCATCCTCTGATTGGTTACGGGGCCGCAATAACAGCCGTTTTACGGGAATGACTCACTGGAAGCGAAAAACTGGCATGGAGAAAATCGAGGACCCTGTCGCGAGGCTAGTCGAGGCTACTTCCCTACGGGATCTAAACGGCGGTTGGAATTGGAAATGTGTGACGTTGAGTACTTAAGGACAAAAAAGCATAAGATATTGAAATTAAGTGAACTATATGTTGTATTGTCAAAGAAACTGAATGTTTGAAACATATGATCGGTCACCTGTTATTACTTTCATGGCGTGTTTCGCGTATTGTACATTTGCCTGAGCGCCTTGCCTATTTCAATTGTTACATGGCTGTAGCAACGTGAAAGGATAATGGCGTTATCCTCAGTTGCCGCCTTATCAAGTAATGCTGAGGCAACAACAAATAAAGGAGGTAAGAAGTCTTTATTCGTGTAGAAAGTTGACGTTCGATTATTGTAGAGGAAAATGTACCGCTTTCACCCTTGTTTTGTTCAACTTGATCATTTTCACTCCTCTTACTCGGCTAGTTTGTTACCTTTCTCAACCTAGCTTTGATTATTTTTCGTATAACCGGCTTCTGTCATCATTCCTGATATCTTATGGTCTCCAAATGACTATCATTTCAACAACTAAGGCTATGTTTATGTTACCATGTCCCATGTGTTGTATTCAAGAAGGCTTGGCTTAGACCACTGACCTCCTTGTACTCAACTGCATACTGTTTTGCCTAAGTTTGTAAGTTAACTTTTTGAATTATTCTGTTAAAAAGCATTGAATGTTGAATGTTCAAAGTATATTTTATGACCTATTTAGGGCATCTTTTCTGTTTTGAATTGTTTATTGAAACATTGTTATTGATGATAAAGTGAATTATTATTAATGTATTGAAATATTTTCAGTTCCAGTTCAAGTGAAGGAAGAATGTCCAGATGAAGCAGAAATTAGAGAATTGGCAGCAAAGATGGTGGAGGCAAATAAAGCAAAAATGTCAACAACTGCACGGCCAGCCACCCAGCCAGGCCCAGGCAGTCAAGTTCCTCCTCATCTGGTGCAACCAGGACAACCTGGTATTATGAATTTTTTCTCAAGAAATTCTCAGCAAGGGAAAACCAATGGAGATAAAGATAATAAAATAGTGTCAAGTGGTGATGGGGATAAGAAACCACCATGTGATGAAGAAAGTGCTCGAGGAAAGTTTGGATGGGTAACTCTTGGAAAATGTCATATTCCTTTCATTTTTCGATATGGTGAGAAGTATTGTGCAGTGAGAATGGTTGAGACGAAACTTCTTAATAAGTACCTGAGTTACTTGCATTCTGACATCTATAGCTGTACTTGCATTCGAAGCTATTATATTACAGACATTGAAGCAAGGTTGTTGAATGAAATTAATGTGAAACACTGTGAAGGCCAGTTTGGTCGTGAACCTTTTACTACCAAGGATTTAGTTGTGCGTCTTCAAGATGCAGGGGAATTTTATAACTTTTTAGATGTTTGTTATAATAAACTACTTCATAGTTCAAGTAATCCCAAGGATAAGTGTGGCTTTATTCGTATCAACGGTGAATCTGTTGTGCCGTACACAGTGCGTGATAACTTTAAATATGTTCCATTGTTTTATTTTGAAGGTGAAACTGAGAATCTTAAATTAAAAGCAGAAAGACTGGATGGTTGGGATTTAGCTTACTTAAAATTTTGTTGCAAAGTTCAAGGAATTCGGAATGAATTGTTTGCTAGTGAAACATGTTCCGTCATAAGTCTAAATGATATTAAAAGTTACTTTCCTCCTGGTACTATATTTGAAGACTACTGGCCTAGTAAAGTTGTTGATTCCCAACTATTAATTAGTAATAAGAGTTGCACAGCAAGTGCAGGAATGTGGACTAAGCAACCAGGTATGCCACCTGTCCAGCAACACACTGCTGCTAATTCATCACTTCATCAAGTGACAAGTGCAAACAAAGTAATGGCTTCTACACCTGCAGCCCAGCCTCGAACGGCTCCTCTACCCCCTGTGCCAGTTGCTCCAGTGAATTTAGGTGCAGCTGGAACAGCAGCAGCTGTGCAAGCCATGTGCAATGGTTGGGCTGCAGGTCTTGTTGGTGGTCAATCAACCTATCAACAAAGTATGGTGCAGCCAACTCAGATCATTCGTATGACACAAGCGTCACCAATGCCAATGCACAATGTAAGTTATGATTATACGCGTTTTTCAGTTTCTTGTTAAAATCCTTTGAGTTCTGTATGCATTTGGTTCTGTAGTTTTCTTATATTTGTCTATTAAGATTAATTATACAAATTTGTTATCTTCAGTAATTTAATTTGTATCTTCAAGATGCACTGGAAAATTGATGCAAAATAAAAATTTTAATGTATAAACATCATAAATTTAACATAAGCACTTATATAAAATTTGCAGATTTTTTTAATTATCTGATCTTTCTTTTTATATTTAATTTCCAATATTTAAACTCTTTCAACAAAAGTTTATTAAAGTAATCCAGTAACTATTTATTTTAGGTATATCATGATTCTATAAGTAACTATTCATTTTAAGTACATGATACTATAAGTAACTATTCACTTTAAGTACTGTATGATGCTTTTAAGTTTTTGTAATTATATGACAGAAATGTTGAGAACTTATTCTCATGCAAGAAATTTATTGCATTAAAAATTTCCTTGTAACAACAAAGTAGAGGTCAAGCTATTTTTTACTTTTTATTTACTGTAAGGGACACTTTCCATTTGTACTTAACTTGAATTAGGTGTCTTAGCAGAATTTTTTTGTGTATTTTAACTTATTTTATATTATTTTAAATTCATTTTGTAAGAAAAATTACTAGAAAATATCCTGTTTGGTATATATTTCCTAACATTCATGTAAACATCACCTGTGTAAGATAATGTCTATTTGTAACTGCTTTGCTTAGGAATACTATTGAAAACTCTTAACTGGATGGTTAACATTAAACAGAACTATTTTACTTAATGTTTTAATATTTTGTTTGCATTTGTTTCAAAGAATATAACTATATTTAGTGAATACATAAAAATGATTTTTTATGTTTTGATCCAATGTAAAATACCCAATGGTGCATTTGCAGAGGTTTGTTTCTGATTTTATTCTCTCCATTATTTGAGGCTATTTTGCTTAAAATGACGGTCAATTAAAGTTTTATTAGATTTTAAGGAGTGTTAATTAGTTTTTCAGCCATAGATTTTGATGAAGCTTCCAAATTATTTAGGGAGAAATAAACTGCTTTCAGTCTGGATGTGTCTTACATTTTGGTACATTAATTTTTCAATTCATTCACATTCACGTTTGGAGACATTTGAAGTAAAGTAGTTAGTTACTTATCTCTTCATTTTTGTTTTATTTTTTAGAATAATTTTACCAGTGTGCCCTAAGGCACACTGGGATTTGTTACGTCTTCTTGAATGAATGATTTTTGTAGTTATGTAGTAATGTTGTTTTTAAAGTATAATAATAATATCTGTAATTGTTTTATGTATTGTATATTTTGTTTACGATTGAAATTTCTCCTGTTTTCTCTTTTAGCTAAATACACCTGTCAATAGTAGTTCCCGAAACTATAACCCCGTACGTCCAAGACCTGGCCATCAGTATTATCCACAGGTTAGATGATGTTTCAACAGTACAGTATTAGTGAAGAGGAAATGGGTATTTATTGATATTGTAGTAGTTGTCAGTATTTTAACTTGTTAAAAGTTTCAATTTTGGAGCTTAATCATGAAGTTATGTTTCATTAAAAATGAATGGCAATGATATGTCATTTGTACTAATTTTCATTCTGTAAAGAAAGTTTCTCTATTTTTTGTATACAGCTTTGCTGTTGAAAATTGATTATAGTCAAAGTTAGCAAGAATGTACATACTTAAGCATGTTAATTTATAACAATGAAATGTAAACTATTATTAGAGCTGAGTGTAATGGGGTTTTTGTTTTTCAGGTACCAATGTCACTTGCGTCTCAAAGTCCTATGGCTGTGGCACAACCACCACCGCTAGTCCGAGTTTCTGGTGCACCACCTTCATTGGGGTAAGCTTCTGTTAAATAGAATTATAAATTTATAAGATCATAAGTATTCGGTGTGATATGTATTATTATTTGACAAAAATGGTAGTACATTTGGTATGCTTTCTCTTAGAATTATTCATGTATTAGCCCTTTGAGATAGGCAATTCTTATAAAAATGTATTAGTTCGAGGCAATTAAATTTTCCCCATTATTTTTCCAAGTTAATGTTTTCTGAGTAAATAAACTTTAAAACAAGCCAGTTTTTTATTTTTCAATCTTTTAAAGTTTAGACTGGACTAAAATAAAAATTATCATGAAAGGTGTAATTTCATGTTTCCTTATCCTTCTTAACTTATACTTTTTCTCATGGTCTTTAATGTTTTCTCACAGAACAGAAATTAAGCACATATCTAATATACATAAAGCTGAGTGTGTCACTGAATGATATAAATTATGAGGCACTTGCCGGTGTCATAGAAAGTTGGTTGAGGGCACTTTAAAATCACATCAAAAACAATTGGGGAATGTATTTTTGTTGCATCCTGGAATGTTGACTTATCTATTTTCAAAAAGTCTAAAAATGGATTAATATAGTTTCTAATGTTCTTTGTTTTGATGCCCTCTATATTACGATTCCTAAAAGGACCCCACACCCACACATATATGTGTGTGTATATATATAAAAAAACAAAGGAATTTGATGTGTGGGNATATATATATATATATATATATATATATATATATATATATAAATAAATAAAATGCTGAATTCGATATTTATACATTTTGAATAGTTGTATTGAAAGTAATGTAAACACATCTGAGGTCATGTGTGTATAAGTATTTTAAGAATTTCATTCAGAGAGTGACGAAATGTTCAGAAATAAGTGTTTTTGACAACATACATGCAGTGAAGTGCATTTCTTTCTCAACAATAACAATTTTTTTGTGATAATAAATATTTTGACCTGTTTATTGACATCAAACTTCATGAATTTTTTAAATATTTGTTGTTTTTAACCATGTGCACCATTTCAACAATAGAACATATTTGTTTTGTTCGGGAGATGACTACATTTACTTTCAAGCAATGTTGGTAGTTACCTTATTAACCCTAGAAAGCTTGACCTTTCTCGTGACTTAATTATCTTGGAGGGGGTGTCCGTCGAACTCTGCTACAACACATATGTATTTGATTCTCTTTGGGTATTATAATTTTAAAATTGTTGTATATCAGTTTTTCATTATAATTTTATTTTATTTCTAAGAAATTGTTAATATATTAACAATGAATACAAAACAATATTTTATAAAATTATTGGTTTATATCACTCCATGAGACTCCTAAATAAATTTTAAGTCTCTTGCAGTTATGACTAACTTACTTTTGTTTAGTGAATTTTTTATGTTTATATAGGAAGCATCTCTTTGCAGTGGTTCCCAAGAACCTTTTTCTATGCATTGTAGCCCAGGACAAGGTGGGGGACACTTTTAGGATTCCATTCAACTTAAAGGACAGCATTTAAAGGGTCCAGCTGACATAAGTAAACTGATAAATGCTAATAATTCATTGCATTTTTTCCATGTGGGTCTTTAATTTTCAATATGTAGAATTTTTCTGCTTCCTGGTTTGAAGACATCTTTTTGCGCACATCAAATGAGAGGGAAAACATTCTTCTAAGTGAATTATAGTTTTATTTGGAGGAAGTATGACCTTTGACAGTGGGGTTTTGATAATAGTTGCTGTTCAAATTTTTGAAATTGAAGTAAACCCTACTTTCCTTTCAAAATTATTCTTTGCAAAACCCTCTGTTTTGTGATGCTGGTAAATTTTTTACAATGCTACCACCATTTTTACGTTTTATGGCATCATACTCACTATTCATTATTTCATTGGCTTTTCGAGTCTTGATTGAAACCTAATTGTCCTCACAGATGTTATGTTTGAAAAAGAAACTTGCTCTAATAGTAAAAGAATATCTAATACTGAAAAGAGAGGATCCATGGTTTTGTTACGTACAATTACAACGAAAACCTTTTTCAGTGCCCCAACTATACACTACTTTTGACTTAGCTTCGTAAACCATAGCTCTCAGAGTGAGGTGTGTCAGGTCACCAGGTCAAACAATAATTGGTTGCTGAGGTCTTATTTCTAAAAGATGTGGCATTAGGAAAAGCTAAATTTAGTAGATTCAACTTATTAAAGCAAAAATTTGTCCTTGTATTTTCCTGTTGGTAATTCTGTAGGATTGGGGGTTGAATAGGTAGAAATTCCATTACACTTGAACGTGAGGTCTTGTCTATAATAATCTAGAAGTAAATTATACTTGAAATTTTACTTGACTTGGGAAACAGTTACTACACAAATAATAAGATATTGGCTAGTCATGATACACTAAGTTTAAGATATTATTGAATTTCATATTCAAAGTAAAGATAACTCGTTTCTGTAAGACTCCCCCTTAGCTTTAATGTCAGTAAACCAAATTTAAACCAAAAACAAAAAAAATATTTGAGATAAAAATACCAAGATGCAGATGAAGACTAATTTTAGCACAAGTGAGGAATACTAAAACTCTTATTCAAAAATGTTCATTCAAAAAAGTTTGATGATCTAAAATTTGACATCAAGCTTTGTAGGGTTAAGAATACTTCATTTTTAATCTAAGTAAATTACTGTTAAATATTATACGCGTATAAGACGTAAATGGTTGAAAGGTAGAGGGACATGTTTCAAGGAAAATCTGCTCGAATCCATAAATTATCTTGTGAAATCGATTAGAAAAAAAAGGAAAATCTCATGATGGTATATTGTAGGTCAGGGGTCGGCAACCTATGACTTGAGGATCACCGAGTGATAATTTCACCCGTTTGATAATTTCAAGTGACCCACTTTGGTTCCGAAAATAAAGTATAATATATAAAAATAAATTATAAAACATAAACATGAAACAAACATTTTGAGAATTAAAAAAATTGAAAATAGATACTAAGAACAACATTTTATTTCGATTACCATGGTTCTTATATACATAAGTGTTTATGTATATAAGATCCATGTCGATTACAAAGTTGCAGTAAAGATAGTAGGTGGAATACAGCGACATTGTCTGAACAAATTTTACCATGGATGCACGTGTCATTCTCTCAGTTGTGTGTCAGTTATAGTTATAGCACATGTTTAGTAGCACAAGAATAGTGACACAATAATAGTTACGTAGCTAAATAATTATTACCTAGTGAAATAAATATTATTTAAAAATGTTACCATGAATAATAATAATTTTTAAATTGTATTATAATTTAGTAATTTTTGAATTGTCTTGTGAGTTTGGTATTCCTGATGACAAAGAATTACCAATAGGAAAGGGAAGGGAACAAATAAAATATATAAATAATCATGATTTTGAATTAAAAATTTTTGATTTTCGAATGTTTTGCTATATTAAACTTAAGTTGATTGACGGCCTATTTGAAAGAAATTTAAGGGTTTTTTTGCTTCGATTTGTTTGTCTTCCATTGGCATTTCATCTGCTACTCCAGGAGCTGTGTTTCAGGGTACAAGTGATTTGTACGTTGTATTTCAAGATATGTGCTTAATTTTTATTGTGTGCAAAAGCGTTAAAGGCAATTAGGAAAAGTATAAATAACTTAAGTATGTGAAATTATACATGAAAATACATCTTTTTTATAAATGTTCATTTTGGAGCTGCTTTTGAGTTTCAAATTACCTATGTTTCACTGTATTTTACTTCTAAAAATTTGTTTAAAATTGTGTGTTTATTTATTATTTATTTTAGTTGCATGCCTCAAATGATTATCAGTGACTACTTGACTTTGAACTGGCAATATGAAACCAGCTTGTGGTTCTACCTCAATGGGTTGAGCTGTATAATTCTCAACAAATATAATATTAATATAGTATTTATTTATAAATAAAACAATGGGATTTCTTTCTGATAATATTTCTTATGGCACACCATCTTGTTCCATTCCTGATTGCATTTAGGAGGGAAAATCTAATCATTTCTTCATATTTTAGTAAGCTAGATAGTGCATTATGGAATTAACAACATTATATTATGAACATGTTGCTCTTAAGCTATGAGTAATTCTGTTTTTTTTAGTTATCCAACGTATGGAAAGGAAGACTGGTGAGTTAGTTTTGGCCTGTGTAGTGGCATGTCAGTAAATAAAATTTCTTTTTAACTTAATGTTGCCCGATTTGAATGAGTTGTTCAATTCTATTTGCATGGGTTTTGTAAATTACTCATGTAAGTGACAATTATTAAAATAGTTACATTAAATTTAGTTTTAAAGATAATTTTTAGAAGTTATTAGGTTTTAGAAGATATGATGTTTGAATTCATTTTTATCGATATCACAATGCTTTTGGTAATACATTGGTGCATAGATTTTTGTGATCAATATATTTCTTTACAAAGGACATTATTCTGCAATTGTTGGACTCATAGTATTACTGTCTCATTCTTGATTCGTGTACTACCACATTTATCTATTATCACAAACAGTAATCACCGGTTTTCAAAGATAAATCATATTTATGTTAAATAAAATATTTTCTTGAAATCATATTTTTTATTCTTTTAATGTGTGTGTATAATACATACAAGTTCATGTGTAGATGCTTAATATTGTAAGGTCATACTCTGGGAAATCCTTACAAATTTTGTATCAGTGGCAGGGTTAGACAAAAACCCAGGGTTGGATATTGGTGAGGTGATACTAGTATTCATTTTTAAGAATAAATGAAAGATATGGTTTTGTTGACTAGTAAAATAAATACAAGTAAAATATTTTACTTGTAGACCACCCCACATTTTTCATTTATTTTAAAAAAGCAGGGTTTTTAAAAAATCCCCAACCCAGTGGGTTTTTAAGGGTTTTTTTTTGGAATATTTTTTAAAATTTCATTTTATTTTCTGTAGATAATGTTGAAATTAACAAAATTTGTTTGAGAAACCTGATCGCATTGATTAAAAAAATAAACATTATTGCATAAATAAAAAAGTATCCATAAAGTTATGTATCCATGTGCATCACGGAATTAGTGTCTTTTTGATTTTGAGTACCATAGAAGCAGTACCCAAAGTAGGATGAAACCATGTCATTTCTTCGCCAATTTACTCGATCGTCAATACTAGGGTTAAAGATTAATGAGAGAGCAAGAAGAGGCAGCTGAGAATTCGCTTAAAGAGTATAATTTAGATTGGTTACCACGCTTGATGTCCTTTAGAATTGAAGACTGTGTTATGTACATGATTTTAGATTCAATTACAAACAAAATCCAAAAATTACAACTGGCAAAATGGTTGTTGATTATGGACACCAAATGTTCCAAAAAAACTTATTTTTCCAAACAGATTTTGTTTATTTACAAAAAATTTAATGAATTGCCCATATAGCTCTGCAGGTATGGAGCACGTTTTTACTTCATATGGACTAGTTTGGTCAGAAATAAGAAACAATATGGGAAAAGAAACTGCTGGAAAGTTGGTAAAAGTTTATAGGCACCTCAATATTAAAAACTATGTATAACATAAATCACCATTAAATTATATAAAGGTGTTTTTTTGGAGGTGGTGGTGATGGTGGCGGGTTTTGGGGAAAATGGCCAATCCTGGTCAGTGGGTAAGGAGGATAGAAGTAATTTTCAGTTACACTTGACTTCTTGTGCACTGTTGTTGAAAGACTTAACAATAAATAAAATAATTTATATTGTGATACCTAGGTATGTTGTCTTACCTTCAGATGATATTGATTATATTATTTTAAAAGTATTTTGGCAGAACTTATATTCGAAAGATACAATACAATGAATGTTTTGTTTACTATTAAAGAATAGTGTATTCCTCACTTATGAATAACTGCAACCAATTGTATAGTGGATTACACATTTGTCTTCTTTCTTTGGTGGTGGAGGTCACTCGGCTTTAATTTCCACCACAATGGTCATTCATCTTTTCAGATTTATGTGGATCTACCATCTCTCCATTCTCCCATATGAAAGTGCCATGGTTCCTACACTACTTGTAGAGCGAATGGTAGAAAAAATGTAGTGTAACACCTACCAGAGCTGTATGAAGCTGTATCTTATCAATGCATAAAGTTGTATGAGTATATGCTCATAAATGTCTAGGAAACCTCTAACTTAGGATAGAGGATGTAGTATAATTAATTAATGAAAAGCATACGAAGCAGTTGGTATGGATAACATATTGGTGGAAGTTTTTTGGAGAAAATTAAGCGTGTTAAAGGAGTAAGAAGAAAACTTACGAATGTAGTTCAGTAAAAATCCAATTATCCTAATGGATTAGGGATCAAGCAAATTCAAATGATTCCTTGAACCATCCGGAAATTGAGGAAGAAAGATATAAAATCAGATACGTGTACTGGATGCAAGAGATATTTAATAATCCTGGACAATATAGTATAAAAATCTTATGTAATATATGCCTAGAATATGAGAAATACAGTGGTTATGTTTGATTGTATTAAGTATGGTACTCGCTCTATTTCAAGTAAAACAGCTCTAAGTGAATTTTGGTTTGATACATACTTTCAAGCACAATTCTTTTCCAAAATCAATTCCGATAATTGTGTTTTGTGTAATTAGAATTTAGAACTAGTGTAAAAGATAAGGATTTTAGAACCCATTCCTCTGAATAAAAGGAAGCTCAAGTTGGTTTATCTTGTGAATGGGAAGATGAGTTGCTATTCAGCCACTATCAACCCATCTGTTTATTGAATGTTAGAAAGTAGAGTACATAAATATTTATTTCCATAATAGCAGTTGTAAAATAACTGTAGCATATGGCAGGTGATGAAGAAAGAGGATTGCGTGTTCTTTTTTTGAGTTACTGTTAGAATTACGTCGCACACTATAAATAAACTAGTGATGCAAAACCATTGCACATTCTTTCTCATAATCCATAATGGCCTAATCTCTTTGACCCGAAACTTTAATAAAACCAACGACCTAAGTTACCACCATCGTTGGCGAGCCGAAGTCAACAAAGGCCTGGCGCACATCATGGCACGAAGCAATACCTGATCCCATCCCGTCCGCGGCGAGCCATGGTCTCCACGTGTTTTTCATCTTCGCGCACATTCAACCCATCCCACGTTGGAAATCCCAACAAGATGTTGGCTTTCACTGGCAACTCGCATCGTGTCCTCTCCGAATAGTATTAGTTACGATGTTTCTCGTAGAGCAGTTCGTGTTTAGTGAAGTGATGGGTATGAATCGCACATATGGTTAATTTTGCTCTTGATTCTTTAATATAATTACGTGGCATCATTTTTCTTTAATTTTTATTTAGATTTAAAAATAGCCTAAATATCTGCGATATCTTTATAATTAAATAAAATCATTTTTCTCTATTCATGGAAAGTACGGATGGATGTTATAATCAGGGACCTTAATGTAAGAGACAACTGACAGACGTGTCCTCATCTTTAGAGCACATAATTTCTTATAACCGCTACATTTACCACGCACAAATTTTCGTAGCCCATCTGGCGCCATCAGTTACACGAAACTCGCCTCTTATTGATGAAGAGAAACAACCCAGTCATGTGACCAACAACCGATTGACACCACCGTGAAAAGCTGTGCGTAGTATTTTCCGGAAATTTGAGAAATTCCTCTTTATATTTCCGCCCCCGACGGTTCTCTCTTAAATTATGGTATTTAGTTATAATGAGCTCGACGTCCCGATCTCGCCGGCTGCCTTGGGATGATAAGAGTCGGGTCGCGCAGGGAGCCAGGGACTTCCGTTGTGGCAACCCTCGCCGAAGGAAAACTGCTTCGTTCACAAACCTTCCGGCGGGGCTGTGGGTCAGCCACAGTGCAATGCTGAATTTGCGACACCTCATTAGAAACCTGTGTTAAACAGAGCACAGTGGAGTGACAATGCTGGGGTGAATGTGCTCCGGGCCTAATAAACGGACGGACCACACGCTAGAATCCTTAATAAAAATGGAACCGCTAGCCGTGTCAACTTCAGAACACACAATTTCTCATATCAGTCATGTTTACTACGCATAAATTATATAAACCTGTTTAGCTCCCGCTGTCACTCGGTACTCGGCCCCCATTGGTGTAGTACGCAGAAATGAAAAGTGATGGGACACAATCATGCTGCCAACTAAAGCTGATTTGAAGCTAATTCTACTACTATTAACGTCCATTATATAATCTAATAAAATAATTAATTAAAAACTTACGATCTTTTATGGACGAATATTAATTATTTTATCTGATTCAAAACTGTTACAAATGCCAAGAAACCTTCGAAGTTCTCCCCTTGTGCATCTACACTTTTTTTCCTGAGATTTTCCCAGGCTCGGTACGCGCCCTGGATTGTCTCGACTCGAACCTCGTGCAGAGCTTTTGTCACGACGTCTTGGAATGCCTCAAGACTGTCAAAACTGTACCCTTTGAGGGTGGTCTTCATCTTGGGAAACAAAAATAAGTTTGCCCGAGCCATGTAACTATGGGGGTTGGGGCTGCGTGACCAAGTCGTGAAAACGTTACACGAAAAAACTAGGGTGCTAGCGGATTTTGCTATATTATCCAAGAAGTTTTGTAAGACGAGAAAGACTGTAAAATAGTTCATTTAATTTTTGATGTAAAGGTTTTCATTCTGAGGTGGATGGCTTGTCCATGCATGTCGCTAACAGTTCCGTATGGAATCGTCTCGCTGTCGCGTTGCACGGAGCTAACACTTCTGTTTATTGTTAACAATTTCGTAAATTGTTCATGTAAACTGCTGAAACAATTATAAAATGCGTGTATTAAGGAAAACTGCGAATTAGAAAATCAGGTTTGGTTTGGAAACAAAAAGAGAACACGTCACGCCGCACCGCCCAGCTTCTCTGGCTGACCTTTTCCCGAGAACCCTTCATTTATTTTCACTTACATTCATGAAAATTGTCATTTCAAGAATAAATAATAAATCTAGCTTTTTTATTTCACAATATACATTTGTCATGAAATAAATATGATTTTTTAACTCAATAAGTTATGAATAGTAAAAATACCTATTATAAAATAAATTAATAATTACGAGTGAGAATGGATTGACAGGGTGGCGGGCGTCCGGGAAAAGTCCGAGAATTTTCTGTTTCTGGAAAAGTCAGGGAATTGACTCACTGCTCTGGAAAGAAATTAAAAACGATAACAAAGATGGGCGAATTAAAAAATACACAATAAATTATTTTAAATTTTTTATATACAATTAGATTTAAAGCGCGTTGCCCAACTGTCCCGTAGTTCATTGAAAGGCGGAACCGCAGTCTCACTGATAGCAAAAGCAACCCGTAGTTTCGTCCTTTGGGACAAATCCAGTCGTCGAGCTGTTCCAATTCCGTTTCAACGAATTTTTCGCGACAGTCGCACTCGGTTCCGATGAAATCTTTAGTTTTGAAAGTTTCGAGTGTGTTATTATTTGTATTTTAACGATACAACGAATTGAAAAGGGTGTGAGTTTGTTTTATGCATGTACCACTATACACCAATGTTTTATACTATAATTTATTTTGGTTATCACGTAAGGTATCAGTTTGACCTAATTTCGATTTTATTTTCTTGCCAAACCAAACATGAATTTTTAATTCGCCGTTTTTTCGAATACACGCATTTCATAATTGTTGCAGCATTTTACAAGAATACTTCACGAAACTGTTAACAATTGTTAGCAGAAGTGTTAACGCCGTGCAACGCGCCAGAGACGCTTTTATGTGGAACTGTTAGCGCCGTTGCAACGAAGCGATAGCGAGACCATCCCTAGTTAAGCTGTACAGCAGTAACTTTCGTTGCAACTGTGGAGCGTTGCAGTTACTGCTATACAGACTATACAGCTCCAGTTCTGCTCTAGAGACTGTCCATTCCCAACGACTCATCTCTAGAAGTGAAGGAACGCATCGTTCTGATTGCAGCTACTTGCGGGGGCAATAGAAGCATTGAACTGGGAACGGCGACTCCACTTTTACCCCTTATTTCCTCCTCAGGAGAAATATTTCACTCAGATGACTCTGATGTTCTGGAAGAATGTTACACGTTTATTATTATAGTCCGCATAAGCGAAAGAATAATAAGAAGAAGAAGGAAAGAAAGCACTGCGTTGTCATGTCTGCTGCGCGGGGTAAGCTAGGTAGTGAAAGTTAGCTTTGGCCATTCCGCCTACAACCACTGATTCGTTCTCAAAATGGTTCAGCGCCGTTTCAAAGATTGCAGACCGAAAAGCTACTTTCAACAGTCTTGAGTCTGTCTATTACCAAGCTGTTTTTTTATTATAAAGGTTAATTTTTTAATGACAATCCTTTTTTTTTTAAGTGATTTATGAATTATAGCTAAATTTCTTTAATGAATTTAGTTATTTTTAAAATATATAATGAGTGTTAATTGTAGTAGAATTACTTCTTTATTTTTTATAAGATTTCACTTGCTAGAATGTTCCTTTCTCAATCGTTAAAATAATTTTCGTGTGCATGTTAATATTGTGCATAAAGGGCTCTAATGACCTTGCCGTTGACCAGATATAAAGCCCCACAAAAGAAGTGCATTAAGAGTCAGTAGTCTATTGGTCAGGGAATTTTGAGACCGAGAATCACTAGTCACCTTGATGGAGTGGTTTCAAAGATGACCAGACTAGTACATAATTTCTTTTAACATAAAATCGCACATTATTTAAATGACAACTCTCATGAAGATAAGTGAAAATAAACGAAGGGTTCTCAGGAAAAGGTCAATCTGAGACGGTTCGCTCGGCAGTGCGCCGCCCCGCGACATATATTCTCTTTATTACCTGTTCATGACCAAACCATTCCTCCGAATTTGTCAAAAAATTAGACTATTTCACAAAATTTTTCTCGTTTTACAAAACTTCCTGGACAATAATGGCAAAATCCTCTTCCAGCGTTTTTTTCATGCGATGTCAAAAAATCACGTGTAATACTCGTATTTTATTACGACACTACGGTATAAAATAATTGAATATTATTTTCACGATAGGTATCCTTGACTTCTTGGTCATACACGTCGAAATTTTAAATTTTTAAAACAATATTTAGCTAAAGATCAGTGTAATTGATGCGCTGTTTTTGTCACGTCGCCCTCGATCCGTCAAAAGCCTGGGAAAGCCTCAAAGTCGGTAGCGTTTCAAGAATGTTGTTAATGAACACGCCAGTGTTCTTCTCGCTCTACTATCCCGACGTCCGACTTTTCAGTGTTCACACGAAGCTATACACTAGCGGCGTTGTGAAACTGCGTTGAAACTTGCCCCGTGTACATGCGCCTATTTGATAGATATTGGGTTGCGCAATTTACATTGAAAATGTGAAAATTTTTGTTCCAAAATTTCAATCTTGCTTCAAAGTATTGTGTGGTGAGGTGTAGCTACCAATCCTCGCCTCCCCCGAATAACACGTGATAGGAAAATATTAAATCGACTTGAAGGCGCTGACAACCTAGGATTTCGAATATTTGGGCGAGATTAAGTCAGCTGTCCCTCACAACAGACACAACAATGACTGCCAGTTCACAAGGGGCTTACTTCATGTATGGAAAATATACGAATCAATTAAAAAAAGACTATTATATAACAAAGTATAGCTACATTGGAATTTGTTTTAATTTTATAAATGCATTACTTCATTTATATATTACTAGTAAAATATTTGACTTTATTCTTGTGTAAAATACAAAAATTTAGGTTTAATTTTTTATTCATTCCCACAACGCTAATTATGTAAAATCTTGAGTCAAAGTTCATTAGCCTTAACGATTAAAAATGTTCAAGTTTGTTATGTAAATTATAGTTTTTTACCTCTGCTATGAAGTATTTTAATAGCATCGCACGTCATATCAAAATTAAAATGCTTAGATTATAACAACAATGTTTTGAAAACATTTAATGGCCGTAACTCGAAAAAAACAAGTAGTACATAAGCAAGTGAATGTTGTGGTGGAATGAAAGGCAGGAGAAACGGGAATATCCTGAAAAAATTGTTCGCGAATCAACCTCGTCCACTACACCAAATTCTACCTGTATCGACCGACGTTTGAACTAGTGTGTCCAGAGGAAGAAGGGGAGTGCGCGGTGCTCTGCTCCACGTATCGCCCTGAAAATTTTGCCAATGATTTTACCAATCTATTGTACGAGGTGCATTCAAGTTATAACACCACCGACTTTTTTTCCCACTAACTAATCACACGATAAGTATGAAACTTGTCACTTCACGACGTAATCTCCCTGCAAGCGTTCCATTTTTTCACATCGTCGACGCCATGATTCCATGGCCGCTGCGAACGCTTATTTAGGAGTCTATTTTGACACTGGAAAATCGCTGATGCGATAGCGGCACAGTTAGTGTATGTGCGGTCTCGGAGAGTGTCTGTCATCGTTGGAAACAGCCAAAAATCAATGTCATAATCGATGAAAAGAAAGCCTCATTCATGCCGTCATCACGCGTCAACATTGCCTGGCAACGTGTCACGCGCGCAGCCGCGTGGTCGTCTGTCAGCGTTCGTGGCACAAACCTGGAGGACACTTTTCGCATTTTTAGGTCATCTTGCAGGATTGTGTTCATAGATCCCACGGAAAACTTTGGAGGCGATGTGACCCACTCTCATTCGGCGATTCGCCGAAACATAGTTCTCCACTCGCTCGTTCAGACCTTCTTTCGCGAGGTCGAGATTGTCTCGGTTTGTTGTCACACGACATCCTACCTTTTTTGATCTGTCGCATCCACGAACGCACATTAGACACATCCATGACACCATCGCCACATGTCTCACTCATTTGGCGATGAATTTCAATTTGTGTCACATCCTGCAAATGGAGAGAACGAGTGATTACACGCTGATCTTGCAATGAAAACTGCGCCATTTATAGTATCAAAAACAGTCCTTAACCTCGCCGCTGCCTCTGGAGTTGTGTTGTACAGTGCTGCCGGTTGTCACGAATTGACAAACAGTGCTCGTTTATTTTAAAACAAACCGCATGTTTCTATCAGTTTCCAGTTCTGAGAAAAATAATTCGGAAAAATAACACCTCGTAGAATAGTTGTATTATGTCAGAAACCTTCGCGGGCGTTCAAAACAACTTGTCAAAGTTTTCAGCACAATCCACTGTGGGATAGACTTCAAAGTGGGACAAAAATACCTTCCGCTGAAAACTCTCACTTGTCTTTACAAACGTACTTTTTATCAAGAGAAATGAGCAATGCTTACGTTCGAATTCATTTAGAGCCTTGGTAGTGCTCATTTTCGAGTTTTCCTTCAATATAGGAAAAATTGTAAAATCTATACTTATTTGAAATCACACGTTATTCTCCTCGCAGCAAAAGAAAGCTAATAGGTGAGGAGCCTAAAGACCGCGTGAAAGTTGAGAAGCCAATGCCAGCATCGCGAGATTGCCGAACCTTTCTTACGTGGGCGTTCTACTCGTGTTGGCAGAATCTTATTTTTGGACGCTTCCGCCCACATTAGTCCCGTCCTACACAATCGGCGAAAGAGGGTGAACGTTGAATTAACATGCTACACGTGTCAGTTTTCCATCGAAGATTAAAAGGAAAGGCGTATTCTTTGGGCGTTGTTCGTTTTTTTTAATAAATAATAATAAGGTAGTAGTTGAATTCTATACTGTATTCTGATTTAGAATTAAGTTTATTTAAATTTACGAGTTGAATTAATGAATAAATACTGGGTGAATATTACAATTTACTATAAATTATATATTTTTATGTGGAATTAAGTTTCATAAATTAATGCCTTCTCTCCATACATAGTGGAACTGAATTTTAACACTGTGTTTTCATCATCAAATGTCTGAGGTCCAACATTGCTTTTGTTCATGCCAAAGCAAACCTGCTTCGCCGTATTTCTGAATGTCTTTGAGATTTGTTTCAACATTTTCATTAAATTTTTTAAGTAATGCTGTTCAAATAGCTCTTTTCCACAAGTCACCAAACGTGAAAATTCAAATAAACGCTAAATAATCTGTATCTGAGTTTTTGACAATAAAACTATTATTATTATTAACTACCCCGTTTGCTCCCATCCCCTCAGTTTCTGTTCCATCATTATTTTGACATTTCTTACGTACCGTACAAATCGCACAGGCGTAAAAAGAACGTCTCTGTGCTTTCCTCCTCAGAGTCAGAACGTGTATTGTCCGACGGTGACGCGGAAATACACATTCACGAACCTGACCCCGGAGGTTCGAAACGCTAATGGCTTCCATACTTCAGTGGAACCTTAATGGCTATAGAAGTCAACGTGAAGAGTTACAACTCTTAGCGCGTCGTAATCCGATATGTATTTGTCTGCAAGAGACACACTTTTCACCAGAACACTCACCCTCTCTGCGAGGATACAGCAGCTTCAGATATGATGACACCACGGGAGATCGAGCAAGAGGAGGAGTTACTGTGTTTGTTAGAAACACTATCCCCTGCTCACCTGTTCTCCTACAAACCCACATCCACGCTATAGCAGTCAAAATTCACAGTGTACCATCTATGACCGTGTGTTCTATATATCTTCCTCCGACACGAGATTTTTCGGAGACCTCCCTCAGAGATTTAATTCATCAGCTCCCTCGAACATTTCTCCTCCTTGGGGTTTTCAACGCCCACGTGGGTCTCGTCGAGTGACTGCCGCAGNGGGCCGACTGCTGAATTGTCTCTTTGAGGGAGAAGATTTATGCTTAATGAACACCGGGGAGATGACCCACTTCGCATTTGGCACGGGGTCATGGACTGCTATAGACCTATCAGTTTGCTCTCCTGAGGTTGCTGATATCTTTCAATGGAGGGTAGAAGATGATCTGCATGGTAGCGACCATCATCCTATCTGGTTGTCCTTGCAGGAACGTGCGACTATTCCTGATTGCAAGCCACAGAAATGGATTCTCAGTAAGGCTAATTGGACACAGTACCGTTCCCTGTCTGTCTTCAGAGAAACGGGTAGCGTCCAAGAGGGGGGCGACCATCTGACCCAGGTGATTCATCACGCCGCTGATGAATCCATTCCGAAAACATATATTTTTCCGCGATGACTTCATGTCCCCTGATGGAACGACGCATGTCGCTCCGCCATTCGGGCAAGAAGAACAGCCTTGCGGAGATTTAAGGCTAGTCCATCTCCGGAAAACCTCGCCGCATATCGGATTGCTAGAGCAAAACTCTGATTCACTGAGTGCCCTCCAAGCAATCCAGAACATGTATCCAGCTGATCCAGAACATCCAGGATGTACTTTTCTCACTGCAAAATGATGGAAAGAGCATAATGTTTTGCTGGGTTCCCGGACACGTGGGTATAAGAGGAAATGAAGCAGACGATTCCGCAAAGACGGCATGTCTCAGGAATCGCGTGGATTTCTCCACGGTTCCAAAACGAGATCTCCTAAATTCCGTCAAGTTGAGGGTTCTGTGTGAATGGAGCAATGAGTGGTTAGCTGTTGAAAGGAATAAACTCCGACTTATCAAATCTTCTGTTAAGTCATGGAGCAGTTCCTGTAGGCCAGCCCGGTGCGACGAGGTCTTACTGACCCGCCTGCGCATAGGACATTGTCCTCTCACTCATAGGTATCTCTTACTACTTGATGATGAACCCGTTTGTGAGGAGTGTAGCTGTTCTCTGACAGTGCGTCACCTACTAACTGATTGCAGAAGATACTCAAGTATACGGAGACAAATTGGTCTGGCTGCAGATTTACCAACAATTCTCGGAAATGAAACGGTTAATGTTAACAAACTATTGAATATTATGAGTAGATCGGGGCTCCTCTCACAAGTTCTCGGAAGGGTTTTAAATTTTCATTCCCTTTTCATCTTTACTGTCTTCCTTGTTTTCATCGTTCGTTTCTGTAATTCGAAAATATAATATTTAAAAATTGTTTTCCCTTTTTTTTTGTGATATAATGTGTTTTTATTGTGTTTCTTATCTTTTCTTTCATCTTTGTATTTAGATATTTGTTGAATTCAGGAGGGTTTTTTAGTGGTTATGGTCGAGATATTCGGTGAGTCCCACACACGGGGAAGAGTCACTACGACTCTTCTCTATGGTGCGAAACTGCATTTTGCCCTACTTGCATGGGCTCTAATGACCTTAGATGTTGGCGAGCCCTAAAGCCCCACAAAAAAAAATTTCTTACGTGTTACGTTTGGAGTTTGACATTTTGCCAAGAGTACTGACTGAAATAAATAAAAGTTGAATTATTTTTCATGGAATCTCTTAGATTTCTGATTAAAATAATTAAAAAACGAGTTGGTCATATATTTTTTATTTCATCACTTATTTGATAAGCATATATACTTTTACTCGTAACTAATAAGTTAGTACATTTTATTTTTCAAAACTAGCTAGGAACACATTTTAGCTTTGCAGAAAATTACAGTGGCACTACGGTATGTTAATGTGAAATAAGTTTACAGCTTCTATGTCGTGAACAAAAAGTTTTTTCAAAGCTTACAGGTGAGCATTTGTGGGAATGAACCTAATTTTGAACGTAAATTAACGTATTATTACATTAGAATAAAGTCAAATAATTTTATAACCTTTAATTTATGTAAAAGTTGTCCGATGAAAATGAGACAAAAATTGAAGCATTTATAAAATTACTACCATTTACATGGAGTTTATTTTGTTTGTTAAAAATATTGATAAATACATTTTCCATGAATGAAGTAGGCCATTGCTGAACCGGCAGAAATTGATGTACCAGCTGGGACGGCGGGCTTTATCTGACCTTTGACCGATAGGACACACGATATTCCTGAGATAAGCTTTTCCGCGGGTTATAGCAGCCTATGTGTGGGTTTTGCGGCGTGCAGTCTGGAATGGGTCTACGCTAGGCCAACCCCGCAGAAGACATGACAACACCGCGCTTTCGCTCCATTGGTTACATCACATTATCCTTCTTTGGCTGCGAGGACAATAAAGGCTGAGAATCGGTGTTTATTAATTTCAACGCAGAAAACTTGGAAGGTGAAACTTAATTTATTGTGAAGTAGTATCTATGTAATCTTACATCATTTATTCGCATTTGTCATTTTCTTCTGTGAAGTTTGCAGATATAAGCAAATCTTGGCTTCGGGCGAAAGATGTGAGCTTTTCTTTACATTTGAGATCTCAGCCTTTCTTGATCTGAGCTTTCCTTGGTCTTCTGAGACTGGTAATGAGAGGATCGGATGGTTCAAATAGACGTTGAAATAAATCAGTCGAAGTATTAACGCTGTAAGATATCCTCTCTGAACGCCAAGTTATGTCCTTTTATCGTGCCTCCTGCGTTTCTCCCGGGAGCATACCGTTTGGAAGGAATGCTGATTTTATACCTTTAGCTCTGTGAACTGGCACTTTTTGAACATATCATGGAAGATAAAACCAAGGATATTTTTCTACTATCAATATTACTGTGTCAAGATCATAATTGTTTAATCTTTTATAATACTACATATTTCGAATCATAAGATACAAATTCTTGACTGTACAGGCAATGTGATAACTTTCGGTCAGGTGAAAATAGCGACGAACCGGGAATCGAACCCGGGACTTGTGCTTTGATCGCAGGGATATTAACCACTACACCTGGGTGGAAATACTGTACAGTTGTGGAAGGCGAGCGGGTGGTGTAGTGGCTAACTCCCCTGCGCTAATAGTAGAGGTCCCGGGTTCGATTCCCGGTTCGTCGCCATTTTCACCTGACCGAAAGTTATCACATATCTTCTCCGCGTGTAGGGTACACGGAGAAAATATGTACATGTACAAGGAATGACCAGTATTTTCACCACACTTATTTCCCAACGAGGACTAAATGTCTGTCTGTCTGAGAAGACATGGATCTCATCTATAAGCTTGTTTGTCCGGGACAAACCGCGTCTTAGTAGATGTAACTACCAACGTTTCGGCCATCGTGCTGTGGCCTTTTCTTCAAATCAGTATCTTTTGCTTCAAATACTTCTTGATTTAATTGATATAAAAAAATCCGCGCTTTTGATTCTGACCATGTTTTGAAGTGATATGTATAGTTATTTTGATATAGTATTTCCGTTTCATGGACGAACTAAAAGCTTCTTCTATGGTATACATCAAAATTTATGAATTCGGATTACACGACTATGCGTTCTGTAGCTTTTTGCGCGATACGGAGTCGTAAGAACACAACCAATGAAAGCTGTTATTATATCCTTTTCTCCACATTCTTTTAACTTTAAGCAGCATCTACAAGCGCGACCGAAGACTCGTTGTGTCGGCGGTTGTTCTTCTATGCTCTTAACGGACGAGTTTTCAAAAAAGGTTCCTTGGAAGTACGAACCTTGGACACAGAAGTTTCAGGATCATCTTCATGGATCATCGAATAACTACACAAAAAGTTTGGCACCTTAAATAGATCACCTAACCAATGTTCATGTCGTTCATCAATGCGATATACATTTCCCAACATGTTATAATAATTGTTACAAAAAGTGCTACGACTGCCAGATAATTTCTTTATCGATTTAAAACATATATTAGACTCGAGACGATGTACAACATTACTGAGCTTCTATTGTTCTTTGTTTCCTGCAGCACCTCACGTATTCTGTGATATGAGGATAATCTGAAATATCAGAGAATACGTTAAAAATTCCCTGGAAAAGAAAAAGAAACGGGAAGATGATTTCAAAGTATATACGTTGTACTGACATTATATAATAGTTAACAAATGATTTCAACTTGACATCTGCTTACACATTTCTATACGTCTTGCTGAATTTATTCGATGGACAACCGAATCTTAAAATGTACGCATTCATTGTCCCTTCGTTTAAGCTATGTATACATAATTCATGTTGCTCTTGGACAATACTTTTCAGTTCTTACGAATTTCGTCGCAAGGTGCCGCCATTAAAATGACAGGTACTCTCAGACTTTACCTGAAGCGAGCTCGTGAATAATATGTACACCAGTCACAATTGCTGTATCCGCGATGACGGAAAAACAACGAGAATCAATTTAACAAATTTTGTCAGTATTAATAATTTCAGACAAAATAAGAGTAGTTTGCTCACCATTAACTTCTTAACTACGCGTACATCGTGTTCAATCACCCGAAAGAAATGGTTGATTTTTCTATTTTTGTCTCATTTTTACCTCATTCTGTGCCAGTCTGCAATCGGATGAATGGTACAGAAACGCATAAATGTCTAACAATAAAAATTGTAATTCACAACTTCCGAGTACCTACTCGTGGGGGAGTGTTTGTATCGTCAACAGCCAGGTGAAAATTGCGAAACTACCTCCTATTCCCGGGTTCGAGTCCCGGTCCGTCGCAATTTTTTACCTGGCCGTTGACGATGCAAACAAATTGGTTAATAATTTATTGGTAACAAACAAAAAATAGGTCAATTTAACAAATTTCATCTATAAAGGACTAGATCCACAAGTTATTTTGAAGTACGATACCAGTGAGCGGAGTCCGGAAAGAATTACCCCTATGACCACATGTTGTACTAAGCTAATCGATATTCCTAAGAATTTTTTGTTTATGCGCAAACTTAACCCTCTCTTGTGTGGTAACGAATTCGTCAGTTATAAAAAATATAAGCGTGTAGTTGGAACTTAGTTTTAATAATTTGAAGTATTATAAAACAAAGTCGCCCCTTTCTGTACGATTTTACCGGTATTAACGGAATTAATTTTATTCCGGTTTCGTTTATGGATTGAATTTCTCGAAAGTGTAGGTGCATAATTTTTGGATATTGGTGTAAATTATCCGACCTTAGGCGACAAATATCAATGAAGTCAGGGAAAAAAATCAATCTAGGATACTAAATAATGTCTAAATACGAAAAATAGATATACTAGCATACGCTGTGTAAATGATGAGAGATTGATAGCAAGTGCGACCCAGGTGAGAGATATTGCTACTATGTATGTCAATGTCTTTTCATGTACCAATGTTGCACAAAAAAGTCCGCAACAAATGTACGTGTGTGTAGAAAAGGTAACAAAAAATTTTGAAGAAAAGATATTTAAAAAATTGATGTTGAAATACATAAACTAAGCGAGTAATTAGGCAGGAGAATTGTATTTTTAATTAATTTTTTATGGTTTTTGTGCATTTAACAAAAAAAAACTGTTGTGAAAAAAACAATTGGTTGACTTTTACAAGCGTCTTTCTGAACTCATTCTTCCGCCATTGCGATAATGGCAAATGAGCATGCCACGAAAAAAAAATCGGCGCGCTATTCTTACCTAATACAGTGAATTATAGTGCGGATCTCAACAGTAACAAAACAAAAAATGCGTATTCTTCGCTAGTAAATATTCGTGTTGTCCCTGAAGTCTACATTTAAAGTGGAGGGATGATAGATGCAAACAGATATAGGAGCAAAAAATGATTATGTACGCATGTCTGGACACGTCTCCCGAGAAATATGTTATTGAGAAATAGACCTTCAGAACACAAGGCAAAAAGGTGTGAAAAACACTTTACTAGGGTGATTGAAAATGTGATATAGGTGTTTTAAGATCAACCAGGTGTTTTAAGATAATCTTTCATGGTCCGAGGGAGTATTCCCTAATTCGTGGATGGAAGCAACACTTATCCCTTTTACTAAAACCAGGTAAGGACAAAATGAACATTAGTAGTTATCGAAGCATTGCCTTGACGAGTTGTGTTGGTAAAACTCTGGAGAGAATTATCAACCGACGTCTTGTCTGGTATCTTGAACGGCATGACTTGCTGAGTCGATCTCAGTGTGGTTTCAGGAAGTTCCATTCCACCTTGGACAACTTACTTCTCCTGGAAACAGCAATTCAAGATGCTTTTGTTCGAAGACAAATCATCATCGGAATATTTTTTACAANTATGCCTGGGGATTTAGAGGACGTCTTCCTCTGATGCTCATGTCCTTTTTGGATCAACGTTCTTTCCGCTATAGAATTGGAAGAGACACCTCGGATCTCCTTCTTCAAGAGAACGGTGTTCCTCAGGGCTCAGTCTTGAGTGTGACCTTATTTGCAGTGGCCATAAACAGCATAACGTCTGCTGTTTTACACTCTTTTTGTCGATGACTTTGCTATCTTTTGTTCATCACAGGTGCGGAGCGACAAATCCAACTCATCCTCAATAGATTATACCACTGGTCGAAAACGACAGGTTTTCGTTTCTCTGCCGAGAAAAGACGCTGTGTTCTTTTCAGTAGGAGACGAAGCCTTCTGGCAGAACCTCACCTCGCCCTGGGGAACAACGTTCTCAAATTCTATCCTTTTGTGAAATTCTCAGGTCTAATCTTTGATCAGAGATTGAATTGGATCGAACATCTAACAGACCTAAGAGCAAGAACATTAAAATCTCTGAATTTATTGAAGTGCCTCAGTAGCAGGGAATGGGGCGCTGATCGCTACTCCCTGCACCAGTTTTATCGAGCATTCATAAGATCTCGGCTCGATTATGGCTGCGTTGTATATAGCTCTGCTCGTGCAAGCTATTTAAAGAAGTTGGATAGTGTCCACCATGCAGGAATTCGACTAGTTACGGGAGCATACCGCACTAGTCCCATTCCGAGTTTGTATGTCGAGAGTGGCGAACCATCTCTTTCCCTCCGGCGGCAAATCCTCATGCTACGACACTTTTGCCACTTGCAAACTTTACCCGACAATCTGGTACACAACGCGGTTTTTCATCCATCCTCTTCTTCCATCCGTTTCTACAACAACAGACTGAGAGCAACCAAACCTTTTGGATATCGCTCCAAACAAATTTTGGTAAACTTAAATATACGCACACCTAATATCTTATATCAAGGTTTTTAGTACNCAAGGTTTTAGTAAGTCTCCCCCTTGGGCTTTGCACAAGCCGAAGATTATTTTCGATCTTCTGCATCATGACAAGAAGAACACTCCAGCTCCGATGTTGAGGGTATACTTTCACTTAATCTTCGACAAACACCGAGTCCGTATCCCTGTGTTTACCGACGGGTCAAAGCAAGGTGATGGTGTCGGCTGCTCCGTGGTTTTTCCCCGTGAGACCAGTGGCTATCGTCTAGGCGACCTGTGCAGCGTTTACACCGCTGAGTGCTGCGCCATATTAAGAGCATTGCGATCAACAAAGTGCTCCGGCGGATCACATTTCCAGATCCAGCTGATAAGCTGATCCAGAACATCCAGGATGTACTTTTCTCACTGCAAAGTGATGGAAAGAACATAATGTTTTGCTGGGTTCCCGGACACGTGGGTATCAGAGGAAATGAGGAAGCAGACGATTCCGCAAAGACGGCATGCCTCAGGAATCGCGTGGATTTCTCCACGATTCCAAAACGAGATCTCCTAAATTCCGTCAAGATAAGGATTCTGAGTGAATGGAGCAATGAGTGGTTAGCTGTTGAAAGGAATAAGCTCCGACTTATCAAATCATCTGTTAAGTCATGGAGCAGTTCCTGTAGGCCAGCCCGGCGCGACGAGGTCTTGCTGACCCGCCTGCGCATAGGACATTGTCCTCTCACTCATAGGTATCTCTTACTACTTGATGATGAACCCGTTTGTGAGGAGTGTAGCTGTTCTCTGACAGTGCGTCACCTACTAACTGATTGCAGAAGATACACAAGTATACGGAGACAAATTGGTCTGGCTGCAGATTTCTCGGAAATGAAACGGTTAATGTTAATAAACTATTGAATTTTATGAGTAGATCGGGGCTCCTCTCACAAGTTCTTGGGAGGGTATAAAAAATTTACATTCCTTTTTCATCTTTCCTGTCTTTTTTTCATCGTTCGTTTCTGTAATTAAAAAATATAATATTTTGAAATTGTTTTCCTTTTTTTGTGATATAATGTATTGGGAACTGTTTTCTTTTGTTTTCTTTCATCTTTGTATTTAGATATTTGTTGAATTCAGGAGGGTTTTTTAGTGGTTATGGTCGAGATATTCGGCGAGTCCCACATACGGGGAAGAGTCACGGGCTCTTCTCTGTGGTGCGAAACTGCATTTTTCCCTACTTGCATGGGCTCTAATGACCTCGATGTTGACGAGCCCTAAAGCCCCACAAAAAAANNNAAAAAAAAAAAAAAATCAACCAGAAATAACAACAGATGCTCAAAGATCTGTCCATTAACAGCGATGCAGGCTTCGCACCAACGTCGCTTGGATTGACGAGTATGTTCCATAGGAGTCTCGCGAATCTTTGATTCGTCGTTGCGAGGCCTGTATTTCTCGCTGCTAAGAAGCCAAAATTTGAATATGTTGTAATTTGATGTTGTTGAACTGCGCTTTTATTCCTTTTTCTGTTCTTACTTTCACGTTAAGAGATCATGTCTGGTCTCGCCGCTAATTTCGCAATTAATGACGGCCGGGTATCTGGTATATAGCATGTAACTTGTTTCTGAATCTTAAAATTCATTTTTTACGACGATTGTGCCATCATTTTCATACGAACTCCACGGTAATACTGAGCTTTCATCGTCACATCCGGTAATATTTGTTTGGCCTCATTTCTCATTGCTACGTTATTTTTGTCTTTTCCTTCTGCTGAAACGCCTTAACTTTTCTTTAACTTTGTTATAGAATTTAAGAAGTCGAGTTGTCTTCTTGCAGCGATAGATGGTTCTTTGGTCACTGTCGGGTTTTCTCTAAAAGTCAACAGATGATACTCCTGCGTGTTAATACTGCGCTCAGTTTAAAAAAAAGTTTTTTTTATTAGGTGTTTGTACTTTCATATGAGTGTATTGTGCGTAGTGTGTATTCGTGTATTAGTGTTGTCCATCAAGAGACTATTGCATAAATAAACTAAATGTACGCACACGTAAAACAAAATAAAAACATGATCGTAACAATATAGAGTTCCTATGTTGCGAATGACAGTTCCTTTCACGTAGTATCTCACAGTCTAGTAGGCAGCACATCAAGCTGATACCAAGAAGGTCCGGGTTCAATACTCGATTCAGGGAGACATTTTTAACGAGAAATTAATGGTTTTTTTTATCATCTCGAATGTTGGGAAAATATCCTTATATTTTCGCCACAATAATGGCAAACAATTACAGCTTGATGACAGTGGTGCCTTCAAGTGGTGAGCGATCATCATTACATTTTGGTAAATCACAACCTACTTGATCATTCTACCTTTTGTTGTGTGTATACAACTTCCCCATATCGCTTTTTAATTCGTGCGTTTTTGGTGATATCTGTGGCGTTATTGTTATACTCACCGGCACTTAGTGGAATTTGTATGATATATCGCGTTAGTATGACGTTAGGCTGTGACGATTGTTCATAGATTTATTTCATATAGTTCGTTGCACATTTGTTCACTGAGCAATGCATTAAGTGGACGTGTTTGTTTAATGATCTCAATATTTCGTTTGAAGTTAGTTGGTTTTTGGCAAATTTTTGTGTTATATGAGCGTAGTTATTAAAGTGTTAGTATGGTAAGATTTTGCTACACGACGCGACATTTTTATAATTTGATATTTTGTCTTTGAGGACATTTTGTCAGCAAGATGCGGAGTGTGGTCCCTTGGGCAGGGGCAGACATTCTGACCCGCATCTTAGAGTTAAATATGATATTTTGCTATATGTACAACTGGTTACAGTTGGCGATTGTATAAAGCAGGTGAAATATGTCGCGATAATGTAATGTACAAGTTATGTCCGGAAAGTAATGTCAGGGTTTATTACGCGACTACGTCGTTGCGCGCTCGGACCGTTTCGGAATGGCAGTGGGTGAAGTCAGCTAGTGAACGCCGAGTCGCTCAGCCTTTTCCGGCCATCTGGATAATGAGGACAGGCGTTTCCGTTGAAGTTGTTTTATCACCACGTGCAAGACGAAATGCAGCGCTCGGAAGAACAAAGGGTGGCGATCAAGTTTTGCGTTAAACTTCGCAAGACCTCGCCGGAAACTGTTCCCATGATCAAGACAGCTTTTGAAGAAGTGCCCTGTCGGATCCGCAAGTGTTCCGGTGGCACATGACCTTTTTGGAAGAACCGGGAAGAGGTCGACGACGAAACCCGCGCCGGACGGCCATCGACGAGCACCACGGACGACAATGTGATGCGAGTGAGAGAGATTTTGAACACAGACCGACGATTGAGTGTCGAAGTGCTGAAGAGACTGAAACGCAGGGTTCAACGCGTCCGGCCGGACATCGCAGCGACTGGAAGTTGCACAACGACCCACCGCGTCTTCCTCGTCACCTGGCCAAAGCAGGGGTGCCAACGATTCCCCAGCCCCCGTACTGTCCGGACGTGGCTCCTCCCGACTTGTTTTTGTTTCCATTCCTGATAGCACCCATGAAAGGAAAGCATTTCGAGGTAATTGAGGGGCTCCACGTAGCTTACACCGCTGCTTTAAAGAACATTCCGGAGGAGGCTGGAAAAGTCGCAGGATCCGATGTGTCAACACAGGAGGAACCTATTTTGAAGAATTGTGATGTATTGTAACAAAAAGTAAAATAATTTTTTTATAATCGACTCACTGACATTACTTTCCGGACATACTTTGCATGCTTCGTGTATTCAAGAGGAAGTGTAAGTATTTATTTCTGTAAGTTATAAATAGAGGGAGACGAGGTAGTCAAAGAAGCGAGGAATATTAGGAGATAAAGATATCGTTTGACATGAAGTATTTGTCTAAAATATTTGAAATACCTGGAATTTAATTAATTAAATGAACCCCTATTAAGATTATTAGCATTTACTGTGTTACTTGAGATAGCTCCGGCGTCGTGAGTGAAACATTTGAGTATAAGATCTTGAGAAAACACCGGCGAAATACATCAGTTCGTTAGGAATAATCAAAGAATGTATAAAAGCAAAATGGCTTAAATATTCAGTACTATGAAGTTCAGCAGAAGAATTTGCAATATATTTACGAGAAATTGAAAGGTTTTGATGTCCTCTCGGATAACAGATACATTGCAGAGCTAAATGTCTTAAAATATAGACCTAGCAAGCGCATGTTCACTGCTAATGTGTGAAAAAACAGAAGCAAGAATCATCGGTATCATCTCTAGGTGTCATACAAATTATATATATTTTTTTCATAATTGGTTAAAATGTAATTTTTCTCTTTGATATTTTTATTTCTGAAATGTTCGTGGTAGTGTAATGTACTTTAGTTGTGTTACAATAATATCTTTATTTTAAAAGAACTCACGCAAAATATTTTCAATTTCTCATTAGGTTTGCGTTATCATAAACATATCATTTATTCATCTCGTTCAGCATTCATAGTGGTGAATTTCGTGTTAGATTATAGTGCGGAACATCATAATTACTAGAATATTATTGGGAGATTACTCTCAAAGTAATGATTGCCTTTAATGCCATCACGGTCAAACAGGTGAATTTTTATGTGTTGTAGAACGTACGAGACCTAGAAACGCAGTAATTATCATTCCGTTATTCGTGCATTTAAGCGATTTTAAAATGACATACAGGAAAAATCATTTTCAAAACCTTAATATTCATCAAGGCATGTTTCGCTAATTTCGTGGACATGTTTTTGTTTCCCTCCGTCAAAATGACTCTAGATTGAAGAACCCTGAAATCAGAAATAGCTAATGACGGAATTTACGCGCATTATTGTTATAATCATTAACGACTGTCCATATGATCAACTATTAACGACTATCCAAAGGTATTATTTGTATCTCTCACTCCTGCTGAAATTGCTTTGAATATGATCACTGTTGGGGAGTAGCAAATATTATGCAAAATATTATATACTTGTCTATTACGAAGTAGCTTCTAAAACAGTAAGATTTAGTTATGACGATAATTACTATAGATGGTTCCTAATCTCTTTGATTACTATAGAATCTTTCTCAACTCTGAGAGAACATGCAAGTTTCTGTAAGCTTCTCCGATATTGTGCTAGTTTTGGAGAGTACATCTTTAATACTATCCCAAATGGCATTGTGCTGAAAGGCATTTCATGTTGAATTAATTTAACGTTGCTTTAAACCAACTTGCTCACAATAGCATCTTCAATTTCACCGATGTTGTCGTAATCGTCTCCTGTCTGATTGTTGCATGAGTATATGCTCTGTAAAAACTAATTTACGGTCTAGTTCCATAATAAAATAGTTATATGTAATAAAACATGGAAATATTGCCCGTCACATCATACGTACCAGCAGAACAAGTTTCCAGGAAAATAATAGTACCTGAGGAGATACCTAAGAATTAATCAACTAATTAAATGTGTTGGTAATTATTTAGTTTATATATGCATAGAAATTACATGTTGAATTATTTCAAATAGGATATTGTGAAAGATGAACTCATGCTGAGGTGTTCTTAGCATAGCGGCTGCGTCCGATCGTACACTCAATTTAAGCGCTCTATGACGTATTCACTTACGTCTAAAATTTCGTCTGACGAAAAATACTCTACAAGAGGCATAATTTGAAGGAAATTAAATATAGTCTATTTCTCTGTTGGACAATACTCTTTAAAAGTGTGTAATTTTCGAGTTGTAAACATGCAACATAAAAACTTTTTTGGGGTTAATTTAAAAATTTTTGTCAAAATTCACCGCGCTCCATCGCGATATCTGTTCGTTCGACCAAAAATTCGTAAGGACTTAATTTGTAGGAAATTTAATGCATATAATTTTTGCATTTTCTCTAGAAGTATGTAGTTAGGGCTTAAAAATTCATCCCCACTTAATAGGGAATGGTTCAAGCTATCATTTGAAACATTTTTAAGGGGACACTTTAGGCTAGTCGCTCTTATGGATATAATACTTTAAGTAAAATATTGGATTTGTAAGATAATAGACCGTTTCTCAAAGTGATTCATGCTGTCATATTCACAATGACTGTAAGTACATTGAATCTTTCGATTGAGTAGTAAAGTATTGACTATGTATCAATACAAGGGAACTTTTCCTCCCTTGAACAAAATTTTGTATTAAATTCTGGCCCTTTAATCAATAGCTTTGAACTAATTGTTATTTTGGGTATAGAAAAAACTTGAAAAGTGTATGGAAAATAAAAAAGTTTGGTCTACAGTCACATATCTTTCTAGGGTGGTGCGTCGGTCGGTCGACCGTGCATGTAAATTTTAAACTATTCAACCCCATGATCAAAATCTAAACATTTATGCAAATATAGACAGTTTGGATCTTTGTGAAATTTGAACTCATTGCATTTGATGAAAATTAAAATTTTGTCACTAAATTCTTGATGCATTAAAAAAAAAATCTTTATTTTACCTTTTTAAAACTTTATTTTAATATTTTTTGTTTGGTTTAATCTTTGTAGATTGGCTCATTTATTTATTTTTTATTAACCTTATCAATTCCCCTATTCGTATTTTTACTTCAGGGTACAATTTGTGTGGTAATATCTCTGTACAAATATAATTGCAAATTATAATCTATACATCTGTTGCCACAGTGTAATGGTCAGCTTTATTGTTGCCACTTTGTATACCGCTCGTAGATGGTTTTGTTCTCCAAGAATATATTTTTTATGTTTATCCAGGATTCGTGTTTTCCCTACTGGAATCTCCTGCATCTAAGAAAGATTTATGACAAATGTTTCTTGTATGGTTGTGATAAAAGTGGGATTCCTGCAACAAAAATGAGTATAGTCTTCAGAAAATGTGACCTATCCTTCATAGTTATTGTGGTGCTGTGGGATGAAAGGGCTGTTTGAATTATGCCTCTTTTCAACAGTTCAATTAGAAATATTTTTTGCTCTTAATAGGAATTTATTGTTATTGTTATATCGCATGAAACAATTTTTTTGGTATTGCCTTCATTCTGTTTGTGTGTTATTAACTATCTTATTCCAAGTGTCAACTACTAAATGTAGCCTAATTTAAATGTGTTATGTTCATTTATTGATATATTTAGGAATGTTATTACTTTTTAATTTAATATTTTGAAACTAACATTACTAGCTGTCCATTGTGTATGTTGTGTTGAAGTAATAAATAGATTGTGGCTTTAGTGAGGTAATAATCCTGGTTTCTCTTTCTCATGTGTGCAATACCGAGTATTTTAGAGAAAAATAAATTGCAAAAATTTTATGGAAATACATGTTTTAGTTTTGATACTGTTTGTTTTTTCCTAATAACATGTTTGTCCGGTGGGTAGTCTGTGTAATGATTCAGAGAAAAATAAATTTTGGACCTAGTTTTTTTATATTCTGAATTTGTAATACTTACATGCTCATTGTTGATGATTTATATTCTCTTGAATTTTAGTTTTTGGAGTGTATCTGATTGAAACTGATGAACATTTTCAATCATTTCTTTAAATTGTTTTTAATGATTAATTTTTCATAATTTTACAAAAATTAATTTGGTGTAGATGTAGTTAATAAATATGTGTGACATGGAGGTTATTTGTTATTGTTTTTTCAATGAAATTCAGAAGTGGATGTGTCCTAAAAAGAAAAAAGTAAACGTGAGAGTATGAGATCAGAGTAAGAGGATTTTATCTACAATCCATCTGCTCCTCTCTTTTGGGTCAGTTTCAGCTGTAACTGTGACCAATCTGTGATGAACAATATGAGAGAATGTGCATACAATTTTCTCGTTTCCTTATGTTTCTGCATTCTCCCATTTGCAATTCAAAGCTTGTTATAAATGTAGTTCTTGGAAAACTAAAGATGTGTGGATATACCTTCAGAACGATTCATTCAAGTTATGCTGATAAGTACTAATTACTTAAGATAGTGTGTATGGTGGGTTTATGAAGCATATAAAGGGTGTAAAGAGCAATAAAGGAGCCTAATGAGAATATAAGGTTTTATACTGAGGGATATAAAAGATAAAATTATTATTGTTAATAGAAATAATGCAGACTGGTACCAAGGAAGTTTTGCTTGGGGTCTTGCTCCCCATCTTTACCAATTGGTGGTTATTATTAAAATGACAAAAACCTTTATAAGGGTGTTGTAATCGAGTATCGCTGTCTGGATTGAAGGGATTAACGTGTGTGGTATTTTGGGTGTAATAATGGAATGTTTTTTTCTATGCTACTTTCTTTACTTTATAAACAAGAATTATAAAAGAATTGAGAGGAAATTGGCTTTTTGAAAAAAAAAAAATTGAATTATTGATGTGAGACAACTTGAACTGACAGCTAATGTGGCCTCCCTTCTTTGCCCCCTTGCGGAGCTATTTTTAATCTCCTGCACCTAAATGATTGAGTAAATTTGAGCCAAAGTTTCTACAAAATTATTGTTAACCCATTACCTGCCAAAATTATTTTAGGGTAAATTTGTGGTAAAAATTAATAGTTTTACTATTAGTTAGATCATATTGAATCAGTAAAAGCATTTTCCCTTTTTTCCCATGTATGGATTTTTCACAAAAGGGCATTCCAATTTTGGAACATTGGCAGAAAGTGCTAGCAAAAGCGAATGAAGAGAAAAAGCTTATTCCACTTTTTTTTTGTCATTTTCTTATTATACATTACCGATATCAATATGTTTAAACATTCATTGAAAACATTGTGTTATAAAATCAATAAACATCCTAATAAAATCAATAAGAATATGAATTAGGGTGAATGGAACATAGCAAAACACTTCAACTTGAGTAGTTCCAAAAGGTATATCTTTGTGTAGCTATATCTAATGATTTCCAGGATCAAATCTCACTTCAGCACTAATGTTGCCACCAAATAGTTTACTGCTTTGAGATCCTCTTTGGAGTTGATTTTGTTTTCTTGCTGATATAGGCCAATATAATATTCCTTTTTACATTCAGTAGTGACATGCTTTATTCCTTATTGGCCTTTTGATATCCCTCCATGTATTGACAATTGCTGTGTCTAACATCTGAGTGAGAGTGGCCACCACCACTATTTGGAACAGATTCTGATATGGGATAGGGAGATTTGTTTCTCTAATAAATCGATTCCCTCAATATAGGAATTATATTCTTGGACTATATGGGATATTAAAATCTCGAAGTGCTTTTTCTCTTTTTGAGTGTACTTGACAAAGGTTCAACTGTGCTGAATTTGTGCCCATCATTACAACCTTATATCCTTCCACTTCACCACAAGAATCTAATTTGCTGAATCATATCGGTAATCACAAAACCTCCTCTCTCTCTTTTTTTTCAATCTCTTTAGTTGTCATAAAAGGTTCCTGTTTGATGCTATTTTCTCACATAGTGTCAGTAGCTTTGATGTTTATGTTCTTCAGCATTACCAGTGCATCCAAACTTATAAAGAAATTGTCTAAAAACAACTTATAACTGAATGACAGTCTAGGAACTACCCTTTTTTACAAGTTTTGAAATCACTCGGTCCTAATGGACCTTCCTGGTTGTCAGATTTACCACAGTATGACGAAAAACTTTGCAGCTAGCCATTTGAACTGCAGAGACACCAAATTTTATTTGCTTTCCTCAAAGGTACATTTTCCCTGAGAGTTTGCCATAGTAGAGGACCATCATTTCATCTTTCAAAAGTACAAAAATTCAGAAATTCTTCTTTGTCGATTTTAGAGTTGTCATTGAGGTGTTGAATTTTTTTATTTCCCTAAAGTGGTTCTCATCAGTTAGTTCATCAGGGTCATTGGACACAATCACTACTTCAAAATCATCTGCTTCCTCATCTTGTTAAGCAAGATCTTTTTTCTGCAATACAAAAATAAAAATAATATACTCCTAACAGGTAGCATCATTTAGAAAATTGTAATATATTCAACAAAATGTATTTTCCATAAATTCACCAGAAATTAGAAATATTCTAATTATGCACCTCACTTGTGAATGTAAACTACAACTCCCAAGTTTGTTTTATTCAAATATTGTAATAAAGTAAATGCACTATTCCAACCGGTAATATAATTACATTATTAATAAATAAGTGTTAATATTCATAAAACCTGATGACATAACCAAATAATGCTAGCTTGTGTGATCAAAATAATCTCAACACACTTTACCTGTATTGCAACAACAACAAAAAGTAAAGCTAATTCATTNCCCCCCCAAAAAAAAAGGACGGCTATAACAATTGAGTATAATTCCTGAATTTGTAATTCAAAACAAATTCCATTGCAGTATATACCTTCCTAGAACTATATTATTTTGTGCTGATAACATTGTGGTTAAAGAACAGTGAATTTTAATACACTTACAGCTCTTTCTTCATACATGGAAGAAAAGTCAGGATGTGTGTTTTGAATGCACTCCTGTTCGAATAATATTGAACCAAACCTTACAAAAACTATTACTTTCCATTTTTTAGTCTTTAAAATGACAAACACAAAAATATACACCTAGTTATAAAACCATTGTTGGAACAAATATTTTTGTCCCAAAAATGGGACAGTGGCAGTGGTAGTGGGTTAATATAATGCAAGGTACAGTTAATCGCATGACTGTATTGTTAATTTTTCAATGGTTAGATTGGATAATATTGTGTATTACACGAAACGTAATGAATACCATTAGAAATCCCATAAGTGTGTTGATTTGTGTAAATTCTACCTAACTAAGTAAAATGTAATATTCACGGCATTTCTTGCATGGGCTGGTCTGTTCATTTCTCTAAGATCATTACCATACCCTTTTTCTATGTAGCAAACTATTTGCTCTATGCCAAGTGGAGTTGCCAAAGTCTGATTTATTTTATTGTTATAATAATAATAATAATAATAATAATATTGTTGCTGCTGCTTTGTTTTATATTCCTTACATCTTTCAATGTAGAATTTTCTAAGACCTTACGGGGAAAAGATACATTCAGGGTGTAAATTGTGTTTGTAAGCTCTCACCTTCAAAAAGTTGTCAATAACTAGAAACATTTCAGAATTTCTTGGGTTGTCCACTCTAGCAGGTCTATTCAGTATTTCATCATGCATCAAGGGCTGATTTTTCTTGAAAAATAATGTCTCCTTTTTTCTCTTGTATTTTTAATTTTTGTTTTTTCTTTGCTTGATTGCAGGTCATCTAATACATATACATCCTCCACAGGGCTTAGTTTGCCCAATGTGTCAGCTAGTTCCTTGCATTTAATGAGTCTTAGTGACCCATCTCATCATCAAATGTTGCCCCCACCACCCCATTCGAGTTCTCTTCTGCATCCTCATTCAACTTCTCATTCTCCTCACTATTCTCCCCCCGTAATTGGAACCACTACTTCACAACAACGTCACACTCCTCCTAGCAATAAGTTTCCTCCACCTCTTATTCCTGTTAACGGAACATCGAGGTACCCGGGAAATGTTTTTACGTCGAGTGCTGATGTTATTGACTTATCATCCCCACCTCAGTCTCCTCATCGATCTGCTGTTGGAAATGGGCGAAGTAGCAGTAGCAGCAGCAATAGTAGCTCTGCAGAGACCATTGCTCCGGTGCGCAAGCTCATTCAAATAAATGAAACTCCTACTTCTGGAAATCATAATCCATATCAGGTAATATATTAATATTCTTATTATTGATGTAGAAGGCATATAATAAATAAATTAATAAATTAATGAAGTTTGCACAAAGGTCATGTGGTTATTTTTTCTGCCGTCCTTCTTGAAAAAGAATTGAATGTCAGAAATTTTAGACTCTATAGTCCTTAAAAGAAAAGTCAAAACAGCAAAATGGAGCTGCTTGAAAGCAGTTCCTGTCAATGATATTAAGTACTGTGCCTAATGTTTAGTGCATATAGTTCTTAATAGATGGTATCAAAAGTTGTTTGTGTTCTGCACTGACAGAGTATGGGTATGGGTATGAGTATGAGTATGAGTGTAGTGTACACAGCACATGGATGGTAGGAAGACAGTAAATTTCCTGCTGACAGCAGTTCATATTGAGCTTTGCATAACTGTGCTCATTTGAGGTCCAGTTCACTTGATCATTAGATCCTAGTTGTAATTGCATTTGTTCTAATGTTATGTGTGTTTTTACCATCTGTGCATATGTTACTTCTTATATTTGGTCTCAACAACAACACTTGTGGACAATTTTATTTCTAGGCATTCATAGGGAAGTTTGACTAAGAAAATGAGTGAGGAATTGGTGAATAATGAATTATTAAAAAAGGCATAGTCTAGGAATTCTGAAGTTATGAAAAGGTGATATATTCTGGATTGCCTGTAGATCTCCTATGACTCACCATTCTTCTTACATAGATAGTCATAGTTGTTGAGATTCTCCCTGTTGTATGAAAATCCCAATCTCTTAATCTCCTTTGTTTGAACTACTCTTGTTCTAATTTTTACAATAAAAATAAAGTTACTTGGGTAAGATGGTGTTAAAAAATGAGTTAAAAAGATTCATATGAGCCAGATCATAAAATTCGTTGTTCATGCTGTATTTTGCAAGGTAATCCTCGGAAATATTTTAAACTCTAGATCGCATTTTTTTGACTGGAACATTTATTAGTTTCCAGAATAGTATATTTGGAACCATTTCACCTACTCAATCTCATAGTCCTTTTGCTCAGTACTTAGGGATGACACTTACAGACTTTTGTTATTCTTCTTCATTCATTTTACCGAGGACAAAGTACAACTTGCAGGTTTATAACAGGCTGTGCCAATGTTGTCTTATTTAAGACTAAAATGCCCAATCTACTATATTATCTTGAAACCGTGAATTCTAACACTACATGGCAAGTGACGAAAATAGGCAAAAATTTTCCCTCTCCAAAATTATTCAACATATTTTTCAAGACAGCCTATCTTATTGGAGCAAAACATAAGAGAAAATAATCAATTAAAACATTTTTCTTATCATCAGACATGATAAATCAACGGATTGTGTTCTTCCTTTCTTCATTTCAACCTTCTTCCTTTTCCTTTTTTCACATTTCAACCGATTTTTTATATGATATCCTGTTTTTGAGTTATATGCCAAAATTATGGAAATTCTGAATAAAAACTGTTATATTTCTTGGTTTTCTTCCTGATATTGGGTGTGATTATTTTATCTGTTATAAAATTCTTGATTTCTTAACATTTTACTTGTTTAAGAAGCAAAATAAAACTATTCAAAGAAAAACTTTTTAATTTTTTCTGTATTTGCACACATTCCTAGGCCGGACACTGTCTGCACCACTGAGCCAAATTATGCATCTGTCTAGTCCTCTTTACAATGGTTTATTCATATAAGTTCCAAAATTTTTACTAAATTTATTTATATTCACTGAAAAATAGATAGTTGGCAGTATATTGATTGGTATATGATCAATAAATTGAAAATATTTTTATATAGCATCACCAATCAATTTTTTATAGTATCACTAATAAAGATTGGTGATACTATACAAAAATATTGTTAATTTATTTACTGAATCAATTAAATTAGGATGATGCCTTTCTTTAAGACATGATTTCTATGTTAAGAAGTATTGATTTCTTCTGGAAATACTTGTTCTTTCTTTTTTATCATTACTTCATTTACTAGTACTGCCTTGTAGTAAAATTATTTACTCGTTTGTTTGTTGTTGTTTTCCCAAATGGATGAATTTGATTACTAAACCATAACTTTATCTTTACTAAAAAGGTAAAGAGTTTTCCTTCCAACTAAATGTTTTGTCTTATTTTTTAGGTCCAAAAGGCCCTTGTCGAAGGCAAAATGGTTCCCTGTATCAACTCTAAACCATTTATATATTCAGAGTTGTTGATGACTTTGCCTGATTTTGTGGCACATTTTTTCCCATCAGTTCCTGTTAACAGTTGCAGGCAGGTGCTTCAAGATGTTTTGGGAATTGAGCTGTATCGTGGAAACAGGTAAGAACGATCTTTATTATCTTTAAGCATGTTAATTATGTTAGTGAAGTTGGAATATTTAAATAAACATATTACTCTATTATCTCAAGCAATTAATTGTTTTGAAAATATTTGTGAAGTAACAAGTTATCACTAATAATTTTGTGTTTGTGTATTGTATAAAAGAATACTTTGTAATGAGTTAACGAATGACTGAGTTAAAATTAACTTATGAAATTATTGTTGAAGAAAATATGAAGGAGTTAAATTTTTATGTTTAGTTAATTTAATTTTTAGATGTTAGAAATTCCTGGAAAATTGAAAATATTCTCACAAAACGTCCTAATTAAATATATTCTAATAAAAATTCGGCATCTGTCGTAATCAATATAACTTATTTGGGGTCCATGTATAAATCATTTAACAAAATGTGAGTTTAGGTTTTCCACAGTGCTTAAAACATCAGAAATAACATAATATTCANAAGAGACAGCATTTAAATAGCTATGTGTATAAATTTGTTACCAGAATTATTTCTCAAGATACAAGATTGAATTGTACCTAAACCTTGACATTGATGAGCCCTGAAGCTCCACAAAAAAAAAGTACCTAAACTCACAGAGGATTTGTACAATCATTGTGCAGGTCTGGGTATAGTTAATTTTCATCTATAGTTAATCTGATAAATAATTTACAAAATAACTTTATATTGTATGTGGATAATAATCATTATACTTTTTCTTTAAACCATTTCTTAGTTATTTTCCTAATGTTACAATCTTTGGTTAATACATTTTTAAAATGGGCTCTAATGACCTTCGATGTTGACGAGCCCTAAAGCCCCCCTCTCCCCCCAAAAAATAAAATAAATAAATATATTTTTAAATTGTTAAGTAGATTATTAAATATAACTAGATCTGAACAAGAGTAAACCTTTTTACCAACTTCTTGCTTACAAAGTGTTAATATTCCTCTCAACATTTACGAAAAGTTCAAAATCGGTCATCTGATTTGTTAGTTCAATATGAAGATTATGGTTAGGTTGATTTCTCATGTACATTTCATTCATGTGCAATCTGTGAAGTAAATGACCATTCAGTTAATAGCAAGAGGTAGATAACATGATCACTAGATGCACATTTAAATTTAGATGGTAATTTAAAAAGCATGACATCTTCACTGGTATTTCCATAAGATGTGCAAACAAACAATAAATTGACAAGTTGAAAAAGCTTATTAAAGATTGTAATGGATTTTTAAAAGGAAGAGTGTTCTAGATTAAAAGAACAGTCATGACTCACAGAATATCATTACAACTGATAAAATATCTGAGAATTGAATAAAATATATTAGAAATATCTCAAAGGATGCTTGATAAATCAAATTTTATTTTTTCTATCTTACTTTAATAATTTGTTTAATTTCAGGGTCAATGATCACCCAATTGTTTTGTCATTAAAACTATTGAATCAATGAATTTAAAATGTTCCTTACTAATTTATAGTTTAGGAAGGGAATACATTCAAACACCTGAAAACAGAATTATGTGAAATTTGGAAGAGTGATGGAAAGAAATTTAGCTGCCTGGTGCTCTGTTAGCCAAATAACTCATTTGTGAGTTACTGGGGGAAATTTGTTGGTTTCCATTCAGTAACACTAACTAGAATTTTAAAAGTATTTCTCTCCTTATCTGTCTTGGTATACATATGTCTTCTTTTCTTTTTCTTTATATACATATTTAGAGTGATGGTAATACTATCTAAAATTTATTTATTAAATATGCCATTTTACAAATGCTCCAAAAACAATTTGCACCCAGAGGTGTGAATTAAGCCACTTGTTCATGGGGTGTAATGTATAAAATTTTAGGAAGTTAAAACTACGAAATTATGTACTAATGCCATATTTTGTAAAAAAAATATGTATTTAAAATGTCTAGCTTTTCAAGTGAAATGGTGAAGAAGTAAATTTCATCTGAGGTTACAATCCAAGAACTCTTTTAAGATACCTTTTGCAACATGATATAATGAACCCCATCAATATTGACATGAAGACCCATTGGAGAACAGTCAGCATCATTCAACTTAAACATACAAATTTTTTAATTTGTTGTTTACATGTTTAGACTTTGTTTCTGTAACCTCAGGTTGTTTCAGGTCAATAGGTAAAAGTAAAAGAGCTTTGTAACTACAATACGACTTTATTAACTAAGCAAATACTTTTCAGTTTAGGAAATGAAATACTCTTATTCCTATGTGACACTTGTTGATTTGAGATATTCAGTTTTAAGTTGAGGATAGCCATACAATAATTCATTAAATGCAAATTGATCTATATTTAGCATATATTTGTTGGTGTTGAATCCATTCATTATAATTAATTTCATTAATTTGCTTTGTACAAGTTGAAGAAAACTTAGGTATTTTTTCAACTATTTAGAATTACTTTAACTTCTTAAAAGAGCACAAACCTTCAGATGTTAACTGATTTTCTTTCTTCAAGTTCATGCAAATAAGATAGAATATTCTTACAAAAAGACTTAGAATTGTGTGGTTGCCTTTAATTGATTTATGTCTACCCCTAGACACACTTGGAATGATTTCAACTATTTATTTATAAACAAGTTCATATTTATGTCTGCATAAGTCTGGAGGTTCTCATCTTCGTCTGAATGAACGAGCATAGGCTGTCTTTGAATCAGTTTTTTTTTTCTTCCTTTCTTCCTTCCGTCTTTTCTCCCCGCCTTTTCCCTTCCCATTCCTTCCTCTCTTCCTCCCTCATCTCTTCTTTCCATTTCCCTCTCCATGCTATCCTCTTCCTTCCTGCCTTCCTTCCTACCTACCTTTACTCAAGTTATCGAGAGTTTGGACACCAAAAGAACAAAGATAGCGGACTCGAGTGGTGTTTCAGGACAGCCATCACCAATATTTTAGAACAAAAACCCGGACGCTCGTTAAACTTGGACTGCCTCAGATTGTCGTTTGGTAGCACTTACACCACCTTACGTGTGTACCAACGCTATGGAGACCACCGCAAAATGAATTTCGTTGAAAGTAAATTAAAAATTAAGATTTCTGGGATAATTTATGCAATGTATTTTATTAATAGGAATATTAATTTTGTGTTACTCTACGAAGGATAAAAGGGAGTATTTTAAGGACAGGCTCTCCTAGAGGTATTTTGTCAAATTTGGTGGAAGTGAATACAACGTATAAGATACAATATCACCAAGTAGAGTAATGTACGACATAGGAGGAATCAATTGAATAGGTTAACTGTTCTCCTGAATTTGGTAACTTTTCGTAAGGCAGCTAGACTTTACCCACCCATCTACCCTTGGTTTGTTCGCTTACTCCTTCCTCACTCCGTTCCTCCTTCGTCACCCTGTGAAAATTAATTTAGAAATATTGTCTACATTTCAGGGCAAGGGTTCTGTCTTTTTATTAATTTACACTTTTAATATTTATAGGCAACAGATGTCCATTCTTCGTGACTCTGGGAAATGTCAATCTACCCAAGAAATGCTACCCTTAGTTCAAGTACGGGATGTTATGCAGTACATGCCACAAATCAAGTATATAGTCAGGGGAATGAGTGCATCTGAAGAAAATCCTTCTAAAAGGCAGAGAACCAGCTAGGACATGGTTTGGCCCGGTGTTGCACCGTGGCACAGTGCTGGCTTCGGCTGGCCACAGCACTATGGTTTGTAGACTACAAGTGAAAGAAACAAATCTTGTGAATGATCTGAAGAACAATAATTTCATGAAGTGTATTATATGGTGTTGTGTATATATTTATAAATATTTAAATAAACATTGTTTATTGTATATTCAAAATCCTAAGACAATTTGTTTGCATTAGAAAATGGAGAATTGTAGCTGATATTAGACTTCCTGGTGAAGGAAGTTTGCTTGAAACTATGGAAGAATACATTTCTGGAATCATTTGTTTTCTTTTTCATAATATAATGCAGTTGCTGATGAAATATTTAACTGCGCAATATTTAGTTATTTGTATTTACAAGCATACCTGAATAATATTTTGATTATTGTGACTGAATAAAGCAACAATGTTTAGCGATGACAGGTAGCAGAATTTAAGTTCATGTTTAAACTAGCTTATTTAATTTATTTATCTACATGATGCACCTGTGCAGAATGAATGTTAATGTTATTGTGATAGAACAGTTGTGAATGAATGAGTTATTTTTGTTGTCTTGCTCAATTCCCCTGTGTAGAAAGTGTTTTCTATGTACAATTATGCTGTAATAATAATGAAAGTTTGGGCCAAACTATTCAAACACACAAATTTCATTATAAACTGATTTCTCACATTCCTCTCCTTCTTATGAGTGGTTTTGTCTTGAATGAAATATAAATAATTAAACTAGCATGTTTTATCCTCTTGTCCATGATTAGCTTGTTTATGACAGATTTTGTTTCTGATCAGACAGAAAATATGGTGTTAAGTATTGAATATTAAAAAGTTTTAAATCGTGAATGGACCAATGTCAAGTATAGTATTCAGCCAATAATTTTCTTTTATGATTCTTGTTAATAAAATAATATAAATTAAATATCAGGTTTTATTGTCTTATACAATTGTAAGAGAATAGTGTTATACTGGAGTTAATTGTTATGGTAATTTATTTTATTGAAGTAAATACATAACCTTGATGCTATAGTTTAATGTGTGAAGAAATATATTTGGTTTCTTTTTTGACAAAATCTTTCATTTCCTTCTTTTCAAATGCCATTTTTCAGGAAGTAATAGTTATAATGACCTGGCATATATTCAGAAAGAGTATTATGATAAATTAAACAAACTGGATATTTAGTGTTTCCATCTCTTTAAAAACTTTTTAAATTCAGTGGGAAAGGAGGGTTTTTAAAGTATTTCTTTGCCTCCTCCTTTTTACAAAAAGTTTCAGCTAGAACCAAAATTTCAATAGATAAATATCCATTATAAATGAGTGCAAAAAAAAAAAAAAGAAATTTCATGATTAATACCCCTCTTTCCTTCCATGTTGACAGGTTTCTTTTTAGAATTTGTAAATATTACTTGCTACCCTCAAATAAATGGTCAAACGAGCAAGAAAAATTGTAATAGTTCATTTTTCCTTGAACTTAAACTTAAACAGTTTCAAAAATGGAAATATACTCTGAATGTTAGTTTGTGAATTGCTGAAAGCATTTTGTAATTTTTGTTGGACTTCTTTCCTGTGATAGGTATTAAGGATTGCATCTCATGTTGTGTATAATTTCTATTTTCTCAATATTTGCAGTGAGTTTCTTTGAGTAAATGTATTTAAGAAGGCTAAGAAAATAATGTATAAAACTAATTGTATATTTATGTTCTCTTTTGCATAGTAGTTTTCTTTATTACTAAAGGTTACTTAAAATTTGCAGTTTTACCTATAGTTACTCATATATTAAATATTTTATATATATGAATAAAAGTTTTTAAACATTTTTATTCATACTTAGCTTCATTTCAGTATTACTTTGAGTTAATATTACTGCTAAATCTTGAACAATATTACAAGTGTGCAGGATAAGTTTGTGTTGATGAATATCTCTTACTGAGTTTATTAATAGACTTGTTTACTCAATACAGTAATTATTGGCATTGTACAAATCTCATTGTAGTTTTACATTGGGTAATCTTTTCTAATAACTTTTCTGTGATGTTAGATTAAAATTTAAAAATGTTGATGTTGAAAATGTTGATTTAACTTTCCAGTAAATGTTAGTTTTAATAATATCTCATTAGGTAGCAATGTTGAGCTGTAAATTGTATGTAAAAACCTGTGAGTTAATACCAATGAAATGTACTATGTTAACTTATATCTATGTATATAACATATTGTATGTGACTGTTCTGTATTAGTTGTAATATGAACTTGACAAGTTTACCAAGAACCCTCCCTCTCTTTTTAGGAATTTTATCACTATATAACAGCTATTTCCTGTTCATATTAAAAGTTATTTTTATTTGTTCTTAACATAAGTGCAATAGCTGAAATAAATAAGACTGCATTTTGTGAGATGATTGCGCATTTTTTAATTCCAAAATGACATCTTTACTTTCTCCCTTTATGTGAAGTTTTGAGCATTTATTTTTCCCTTTGCTTATGAGTACAATTACTTGGTTCCATGACCACTTGATCAGTGCATATTCTGAGAAAAGAAGAACCCAGTGGTGTTTTATAAGTAATGTTAGTTAAAAATTGATGTGTATGTGTGCATGCCTTTTTTTATTCAATAGAGATTAATGAGTGCAGTAAACCAGAAATGATGCATATCCTTGATACCTATTACAATTAATTGTTTCTCCATTACAAAACTATTTCATTAATCATAGATCTATGTTAGTTATTTTTATTTCTTCTTGTGAATTTTTTTTGTTACAAGTTATTCTGCACTGTTTATACAATTTTAATGAGTAAATTCTTTACTAAAGCATGATAAGAAAACTTGGCATAATTATTTTTGAGAACCATTTTATTTTTAATGTTTTTTCTCTTTATTTATTGTTAATATCTCTCTAGTCGTTCTGTACTATCGGTACTATGATCTCTACGCTCTGCCCAATGTTGTTAGCAGATCTTTTTAAATACTTGTATTTCTATTATATACTTTTTTTCACAGATTGTCACTGATATGTCACATTAAATGCTATCCTAAGCAGTGTGGTTAACATTTTTCAATTATCATTTAGTTTCTCTTATTTTTGCTGTGGAATATTTCAAGAAAAATTTGAACTATCTCACATGTTAAATGTTCTCTGTTAGTACTTCATGTTTGTTTAGTTTTAACATATTTTCTGATGCAGTAAATAAATGTTTGAAAACTTATACCTCTAAATTGGGAATGAATCTTCACATTCATAATGATGGACACGATGTTAGACCCTTGCACTTTAAAGTACTAAGGAGTTTTGTTTTGTTGGGGCTTTAGGGCTCGTCAACATCGAGGTCTTTAGAGCCCGTTACTAAGGAGTTTATCTTGGTTATCATTGGTTCATGACAATCATTGGTTGACATGTAATTTCAAATGTTCAAAAGAATTCAAAGTTCTATAAATGTGTTTTTAATTTCTTCTTTGTATGATTCTAATTCATTGAATTATTAACTTCTAAATTAATGCATCAATAAGGTACTTCGGGAAATACAGTGGAAATACTACAATAAAATATAAATGAGTGATGTTGGCCACTCTTATGTTAATTCACCTGAATTTCTTTTGGAAGCATTTATCTTATGATAATTGCTATTAACATTTTATTTAGTGCATCAATCTTTAACAATTTATTTCCAAAAGGTGATAATACTTATATTGTAATTGTACTAGTTTATATGAGCTTTAGTTTATTACAAATCTTGGATTACTATACTCTTTTTAAGAGCCATTCTAGTAAATTGGAGATGTACATGGTTTATAAAAGCATATTTGGTAATCAATTACCCTAAAATGCTAATTTCAATCAAAATATTGCATTTGTATTTCATTTTACAATTCATATTTTAATGGAGAAAAAAATGTATTATTGACATATTCTGTGCAAAAGAAAAGAAATTATAACTTACTTGTTCAGAATACCTTTAGAAAATAAATTTTGTAAGTGGGAAGATCATATTGCTGCCAGGTTCTTTATAAAAGCCCATCATACATATGCAGTCTTAAGCTGTGGAAGTTTAGAAGTCCTTTATCTTTATTTTATTTTTTCCCTACTTACTACTTGTTTGGCTTTAATCAAATGTACATTTCTTTTGAAAAACAAAACAAACTATTTCATTTTGTTAATTTTATTTATATTAAGTGAATATTAATGGATGTTTTTTCCTTTGTTTAATGCATTTGTTCTGGAGAAAAACGAATGTAAATTTGAATCTTGGCATATCAGTCTTGAAAAAGCTTGTAATTTTTCTTTGAGAAAAAAATTAGTCTATATGCAAGTAACTAATAAATTATAAATGCAAGTAAGAATAATCAAATTAGCTCACTTATGTCTAAAGAGTTGTTCATAAATGTGCTACTTAAATACAAATAATTCTTATCTTCTTTTTTTTTATGTAAGTAAGGCCTGAGTTATGAGTTTTCATTTTATTATGTGAATTTGTTTTACATAGTGTTCTTTCATTGGGAAGTATGTAACTTAAAACACAAATAAGGTTGATACATGGCAAAAGGCTATAAATTTATTTGTTCATAAATTTGTATGAATTAGATTTGATTTCATAAAGTTAAATACTAATAGGTACACATTGAAATCATGAAAAGACTCGTAACACTTTCAAATAGTGTTACACATAGTTAGTTGAGATAAAATGATACTTTTTTGAAGTCATTGTATATCAGTTTTACTTGGACCTGAAAGTTGTTTAAATATTTTCTTAGAAAACTTTTGAATTAATAAGCATATGTGGTTCAATTAAATATTATTATTATACAATACAGAAATTGTGTAAATAAATTCTTATAGCTTGATCCTGGAAATACATAAGGAAGAGAAAATATTTCTTGGGCGCACACAAATCTAAATACTTGAACTTTTTGGACAGGACTTGGAAGTCAGTTTTTTTTAAACTTTCTATTTTATCAATTGTTAAAAATTATTTTTTTAGATATATGAATGTTGTATCTTTTTCTCTTTGTTAAAACAATTCTTTTCTTCCTTTTTACTGGGTTATGTTTATAGAGTTTGAGGGGTGGGTGTGGAGTACAAGCTAAGTAATGTCCATTCTGTAAATGTTTAAAATTATTTTCTTAATTGGCTGTGAAATATTCTCTAGTTAAACATTTTCAGTTAATTTTTAACTTGTCTTCATTGCATTGTCTTACATATAAATAGTTCAAAATTTAGCTGTTGATGTGTTGGACTGGAAATTATATTAAAAACATGATTGAAACAATAGAAAATTGACTGCAATATTTTATTGGTTTATATAAGTAACTTTTATTGGTAAACATAGTAAGTCTTTCAAGGTGTTTAGGAGAAAGCTCAAAGTTTGATAAGTGATAATTCTAAATGAATATATAATTAATTCGTGATTAATGAAATAACCCTAAGAGTGATAACCAACTTCACATTTTGGGGATTCCTTACATTAAATGAAATTTCAAATATGTGATGTCTTCCCAAAACTACTGGTTCTCCATTCTCCATTTTTTAAATAATTAATTTCTTGTCATGTAGTTTACATGAAAACATTTCTTGCCAGTAAATCTTGCTGTCACAAATTTGATGTTAGAAACATGACATACACATTGTTAGCTGTAAATGAAAAGATTGGATTTTTATGAGCCCTTTCCTCTATGTTAGAAGAATTGGAGGTAATTTGAATTTTTTTTGTGTGTGTGTGTGAAACCTATGAATGTCTCTTCACTTCCTTGTATACATTAGGAATTGTGTGAATGACTGTATTGATCTAGAATTTTCATAAAATGGTACCTGGTGGTTTGTCTCTTATACACTGTTGAAAAGAATCTAAAACATTTGAGTTGTTATTTTAAATTGAAAGTGATATGTCAGTTGTATTTGAACAATTTTGTTTTGAACAACAAAATTTAGTATGATATAAATTACTTTATTTGTACAGATATACTAAAGATTCTCGTATCACCATTTGAATGCAAATTAATATTATTAACATATCTATATTGTCAAATTGTAATGTTTTTAATAATGTGTGTGTTATGCAATATCTAGGAATGTCTTCAGATCATACCATAAAATCTAGTGAATTCCAAATGTAATAGTCCATAATGAGAGTATATAATTAAGACTTGAAAAGAAGTTAGAAACCATAACTTGCAACAAGTTTTGGTATTTTGAAATATCCTATTCTAATTTATGTAAATAGAAACCGATTACTGAGTTCTTTACCCCAGTGCAGGACTGGGGTATTTTGTTCATCTTATAGAGGACTGTTTAAACAGTATATTACAAAGCAGAAAAATCAAATGTAAATGGAGAATTAAATAATGTAATTTATTTAAGTATTAGTAGCATTTGTGTGATTTAAAAATTACTGGGTTTTTCTTGAAGTTGTGAAATTCAACGTACTTAATATCAGTAATTAGGTGACTGCCTATTTTTAAATTTTTTATATCATGTTTTTTATTTTCCAATTTAATTGCAGGTATCTGTGGAATTTTAGATGAATCATAAAATAATACTCATATCTAAAATTTGATGACAAATAATTTTTAAATGGGAAATTCCCTTCTATAACCATTAATTGAAAAGGAAAATGATAAACAACTGTGTGGCATTTAGGTTTATTAATCCCTCATGTGCCTGGGAAGAGGTTTTTGTGACTTCCCTTCAGTACAGAAACAATCATTCACTTGTAAATAATCAGTGTGTTTCCTTTTAAGTTTTAGAGACAGAGTTGACTTAGTTGTATGTTACTGAAGGTTATATTCTCAGTGGCATTCAAAGGAGGTAGATATAAAATAGCATATCCTATGCACGTTCCTTGACATAATTGTAAGAAATATGACAAATTATGAATTTGTATGAGTAATTAGGAAGAAAACTTGTTTGCTATATCAATACTTGTTCTTGTTAAATGTACAGAAACTATTTCAAGTTCTATAAAGAAGAGTCAATTGTATTATTAAATGATTAGGCCCCATTTCGTGTTCCATTGTTTTTATGTGACATTAAAACCCATTCTAATAAGTTTAATTTAGATTTTGATCAAAACAATACTACAAGTGTTTCCCTATATTCATTCCACGTTAGTAATAAAAAGATATCAACTCCGATTCTTCCAAAATATATTGAGTGTACCATCGTGCTTACTAAAGAATTGAATGGGAATGGCGAAATAGTAAATTAATTACTTTTTTTTTACATCCTGTACACTCGAAGGCCTTTGAAACGTCCCGCGAAGTGACATTTCAAAATTAACTCTTCGTGAAATATAAAGGTTTATAAAATATATTTTTGTATTTTACACAACTTCATATCAAAATCTTATTTTTTTCTTTGAACACTTGTATCAGTTGATGAAGAGGGTGTTTATATTAGATAAAAATTCATTATTGATAAGTTGGCTGCTGTGGCATTGAAACCTGGCGGGAGAAGCCGTTGTGAGGAGGTGCGAGACGAGAGGCGGTGCGACCACGGTGCAGTTTGCTCGAAAGAGCCAGAGAGCCAGTCGTACTCCGATAGTCTGCGTGCTCCGACGTGATGCCGACGTCCCGTCGGCGCACAGGCGAGTGATCTCCGTGCAGAGTGATGTGAAGTGAGCACATTTCGAATCAGTTTTGCGCCTCCAGTTTTCAGTGCGGGAGTGATAAATTTTTCCTGTGCGAGTGTGTGAATTGGCGGTACCCTTAGTGCAACTGTTATATGCTCAGTTGGAAACTGAAGTATTAAGTAAGTGTTGAAATATTCAACTATTTAGGTCTATTTATTATTTAAGATGCTGAATTTTGAATTCGTCAGAGATAAATGTAATTGAATCTAATTTACAACCTCATTTTTTCTCTTGTACGAATGCTTTTGCCGAACTCGTGGAAGAGAAACACCTGTTTTTTCGAAAGGAATAATTATATTTATAAATTCTCTTTTCTTTTCTTGTTAAGTTGAAATGTGTTTTAATGTTTACTGAACTTTTTGAAAATTTTCGAATTAATGCGAAGGATTTATTTTTATGGATTTATTAAGGTTTATTTTGATTTTCAATGATGAAATTACCTTGGAAAATTTGTTCTCTTAATGGTCTGAATTTTTAGGACTTCGATGAAATCCTAACCAGTATCCAGGAACTGTGTATTTCATAGCGATAGTATATAAAATAATGAAATCTTTTCTTCGAGTCGCTTTGAAGAATGAGTCTTTTGAACTGTGTGACATGAAATTGTTCGTACATTTCTACCATACACGTACCTTGGATTTTTGAAGGTGGAAAATGGAATTTGAAAGGTAAATTGTAAATGTTCTTTTTTTTATCTAATAAGCAAAACGTATTCTTGTTACTTCGTTGTTTATATTTCTTTCAAATATCCACGCAAAAAACGATCCGAACCGTATTTGATCACGTAACCGACGGTTCGAGTCGTGGCGTGCGGTCCGTTGGAGACTGCGGAGGTGGCTGCAGAACTGGGAATTCTTTGTAATCATTCTCCCTTCCACCTGCCGTGTGGCCTCTCTCCTTCCATCTCGAGAGCTAGGTATACATACATCCGCCCCCATTCCCCAGCATGCGGCCTCGCGTTCCATAGGAGACTCAAGAGTGCAGTCTACATCTCTGACTGGATTCGTTAGAGGAGCAGTCACAAACTATAGAATTTAATTTCATCCTATTCAAAGATACTCACTCTTAAGTTTTCCCACTTAACTGATTAATTTAATTTACAATGAGCCCCCCCCCCTTGATTTCGCAGTAAGCAACTGCGAATAGGATTTACACCTCTACACAAAACTTTTCGTACACATCACATTTTCGATGTCAACTAAAGAAAGAGCGATTGAGGAGGGTGAAAATACAGAATAGACCAATCTTGAATTTCGCCGTAATTTCTTAATTCTAGGATGCGAGATAGTCTTCCCCTTTTTAAGGTGGCTTCAGTTATCCAGGTAAAATCGGAATATCCGATGCTAAGCGATTGAACTGTGTGAATGTTGATTCAATTTGCGAATTAGTGTCGCTGTGGATTCGGAGCAAATAACTTGACTATATATCAGCATTAAATATTGTCTCGGCTCCTTGTTATTGTTGGCTCTGAAGTTTTTCTGTAATTTCTTGACGCAAATATTTGTGTTTGTAATATCCTTCGTGTCCTGCGAGAAATTTACTTTTGAAAAGTTTCCTTTTAAAAGATAATTACAAATTTGAAAAATGATCCAGCAAAGGAAAAAAGTCAAGAATTGATGAAAGTATACAAATTTTCTCATTAAAATATCTCGTGTATACCCTTCTCCATCTTCCGATTTGGAATATTTTCCAGTCAAGAAAGTTTCGTGCAAAATGATTGAATAAATTTAAAGCAATTTATGATACTCTGAGAATATTATTTTACTACCAAATTCGAATGGGTCTATGTACCCATCAATTTTATTTTGATGAAATACAAGAAATATTCACTTTTTCTGACGCATTTTTATTTGGATTGCGACATGATCCCATAAGCAAGAAAAAAGAACATTGGAATATTAGTTTGCAAATAGTTTGAGAAATAAAACATTCAGAAATAAAGATATTTCTTAAGTGTCATGGGCATTCTTTCGGAATCAATACTATAAATATGTTATTCCCCATCAGAAAATTGTGCATGTATTTGGCTTTCTTCAAACAGGAGTTGAATTTCCGAACTTAATGCTTCAACTAATTATTGAGGCTCTTAACCTCGTTATCCAGAGTACACTTACAAGTCTTGTAATGCATTGTATTGAGAAAGTGGAGTCAGACCCATTATTTAAATTTTTGCCACACCGGACCACTAGAAAATGCAGCTTCTTAAAACGTAAACGAAATTTCAGAATAAAAAGAAACTTTGCCGCTCCTTGTCATGGCCTATTTGACCCTTGCCTTGATGTTATAATAAATTTTATGCATTGAATAGATCGTGGATGGGTTGGTAGTATTTTGGATGCAATTAAAAATATCTACTCTGATTCTGTTTACTGCCCGGACACTAAATATTGTATGATGGCGGTGATTATATGCATTGTGAATGGTAGTATTAATAAATAATTGAACTCTGTTTGGGAATATTTATATAGACGTCATGACGGAATGTTGGTGTAACGTAAAAATATATTTATCGCAGATATTTTATATAACATGTTATTTAAAAAAATACGCTCATCACATCCATAAGAACCCTGCATATATCTAACAGGACTTTGTTCGGTATTTCATTCAACCTCACAGTATATTTCATTCAAAATTTTACGAGTACGTGGGTAGGAAACTGTTAATGACAAGCCATGGGAGAGTTGCACAGGAATTACACTCTTGACTACTGAGTGAAGTGGGTTACCGAGTCCGCCTAGTTCCCATACGTTATTCTTAAGTAGACATGCACAGATGCGTAACGGGTTTATGAATAAATATTCAGCATTAAGAACACATATGTTAATATGTCTTTTCGATGGAAGAATTCGGATTTTTGAACACTAATTATCATTGGTGGAATATGCGGGTTGCAAGTTTGGATATGTGACCCCCTCCTCATTAATTTAATATAAGAATTTTGGTGGTAACCAACCCAGTAAATATAACAATACCAAAGTAATTAAAAAATGAAAACTTAATTCGTGTAATATAAAAAGTTAAAATGCGTTGTTATCAATTCGTTATGTTTTTTAGTATTGGTTAACAAATTTCGGGCAATTATGCNATATATATATATATATATATATATATATATATATATATATATTCACAGTAGGAGTAAGACTGCTCTTCGCCACAAATTGTGGGAAAATGGAGGAAGGTGAAAGACTTTTCTCAAAAATTAATCGATGTTAATTCGAAAATAATTTGTCTTTGTATTTTCGTTGTGTTGTTTGTTTCTTGTTTAAATTTACAAAAAATCTTGTTAAAATGTATTTAAAAAATCCGTGGGTGAGAGCGTGCCTGAAATAATGATTATATTTTATTCATATATGACTACTTATTTAAAAATATAATGCTACTTCTCTACACTTTTAGTAATTATTATTATTATTATTATTTTATTTTTTTTGAGTGGAGGACATGTGGTCGCTCCCCCCCCAAAAAAAATAAAAAAGAAGGCACAACACACTTGTCTGGTGTAGTGTTCCGTGAGTCAGTCAGCTTCGTGTCTTCAGTTGCGGCAGAATGTTAGGGCCCAGGCGTCCTCGTCGGAGCGGCTCATCGGCCCACGCGTGCACTTAAGCTTGCCGCGCCCTACAAGACACAGGGCAAGTCGTCTGCTTGCTTGCTTATTGGCTTGCCCGCCCAGGGGCGTCCGACTAGTCAGCGGTACAACTGGCGGCGACTGTAGCTTGGCACGGCGGCGCCCAGTCGCTCGCAAAGGTCAAGGCCATCTGTGGGAGGGGCTGTGGATGCACGAATGTGGCGCCGTACGTTGAGATTGGGAGCGGCGTAATGAAGTTGCCTGTGTACTTTGTAGTAATCAGAGAATCGGGAATGTCGGTTTCTCTCATTTTGAAGGGACTGAAACACTTGAGTCTCTGCGAATGTCTTCAAACAGGGATGTCAACGGGAGCACGCATCGGCATCAGAGCATGATGTGCTCAGGTACGCCAGGCAGAGCACGCCCTGCGCGTCGCTTGTGGTGACAGGCTGCAGCCAAGGTTGCCGACGGGCTATCGGGTGGGACGGAATAAATTTCAGAACTAATGGACCAAATTTCGGATTACGATTCGACCCCTGTGCACGCGACTGAGTGGAACTTCGTTCCTTAAAACCACTGGTGTAAGATGTTTCGCTGAAGATATATTTTTTTATCTGGGACATAAGCTTGGCTGTGAAACCACACAGTTGGTCGCTGTATTTGCGTAGCGGTGAAAAGGAATCTGTAAAATAAAATTCCGATTATGTATGATTCTATTTCTTACTTTGAATTCGAAATTCACACTGTTTGTTTGTGTAGAAGATAATTTTAATTACTTCTATATTTGAAAATATTCTGAAGCTGTGTCTATTTATGCAACGACTACCGAACGTGTTGATGAGATTTTGAAAAATTGAAAATTTGGATTTTGGAAGAAGTGTTAAATTTTGTACGTTTACGGGTGGAAGTTGTTTTTATATGGATTTATTAATAATATTGCGTTGGATATTTTCGTTTCGCAACTAGGCAGCTACGCAGTATCTGAACCAGCTGATAGTTTTGTTGGTGCAATGGTTGGAGTGGTCGTCTTTCACCAGTGGCGTCATTTCTCATGCGAGCTCCCACATCCAGTAGCAAAATTATCTTGTCTGTCAACGGATGTGTTTATAACAGTGGAAGTGTTTATTTTATTTTTCATTATTGTACTTGCATTTGCATGGTTCTCTTGAAATGCATTTTTTAAATATATCATTGCGCTGAGTCTAAAAATCTGTACCACATGAGACGATATGCCATAGAAATAGGGTTCAGAGTTTGTTAATCAAATGAAAAATATTTAACGAATTTAACGCGATCCTTTTTGTATTTTACAAAGTCAAGTCAAATGCCTGGGGGGAGGGGGGCGGCGATCGCTATAGAAATCTGATTATTATTTCTTTTCTCGATTCCGACTGACAAATCTAGTGCATGTTTTATGTTTGCTTAAAATTTGGAGAAAATATGAGAATGCATGTGAGTTGTGTAGGGAGGATCAGGGGTAAATAAAGGGTGGCCATTCAGTTTTCTACATGTGTTCATCGAATTAAAATTCAGCCTTTTATTTACAGTCTTCAGTGTTCTGCGATGTAGTGAATATGCTATGCATTTGCAAGTAAAGAAATATTATTTTGACAGTTGCAGTTTATTTTTAATACCGTAGTTCTTGATTATAATGTTGCCGGTTTTAGTAAGTTAGTGAATTATTGCTTGTAATTATGTGTTTATTTCCGTGTGTTCCTATAGTCTTCTTTTTTTTGGGGGGTGGGGGCTTTACAGCTCGTCGACATCGAGGTCATTAGAGCCCTAAAAACTCGTACAGGTAGGGAAAATGCAGTTACGCACTAAGGAGAGCCAACATGACTCTCCCCGCGTGTGGGACTCGCCGAATGACTCAACCATACCCACTAAAAACCCTCCTGAATTACAACTCAAAACTCAAATATCAACTTCTCATAACATTACTTATATCATTATAAAAAAAGAGGAAGAAAGAGGAAAAAAGATACTTTAGCGTCGGGATCGAAAACAACAAGAGGTGACCAAGGAAGGTCAGGAAAGAGAAAGTCTTCTGTTGCTAAACTTTTTTGATCTGCGTCACCCTTGTTCTACAGATTATTTTCGGCGGCGCTCTAATATAAATTATTCATTATAGTATACATTCAAGATATTTTTATATCAGAGTAATTTGTGGTACGTATTATTAAAAAAATCAAGTAATTTTAAAGTCCTTTGATTAATAATAATAATAATAATAAGCACATATGTGTTCTATCGGATGTTATTTTTTCCACTCTTATTTTCAAATTAAAAGTGATCTAATAAAACTCCTTGATATTTTCTTCTTATAAAGTGTATATAATATTTCTTCTAAAAACAAACAGCACCTTCAACTGTTCGTCTGAGAGTTGCCATCAAGACCGTAGATTTTTGAGCTGGGGGGGGGGCAAGATCTTGCCCGATTACTGGGTGAAATATCTTATCTAATATGTGCGCAATAAGTAATTGATTACATAATAAGTACACGTGTGTTTATCAATGAAATAAATTAAAAAATATATATTTATTCAACAAGAGTTGTCAAAAATGTTAACAAATGTTTCATTTAATGCGATACTTCCCATTATTGACTCTTCTTGTTGAGATATGTTAAAAAAAACTATTTGTTCTACCTATAATAAGAAATAAGTTAGCCAGCCTTGGTACTTTTTTCGTTCAACGCAGAACACAAAAAGGATGTGTATCGTGGGTCTCTTTTTAATGAAGTTCAATTATTCTAGTACCTTCAGTTTTTAATCCGATAGCGCGTAATACTACGCGCTTCCTGGCTGCCGGTAAAACGAGAAGAATAGGAGATGAGTGAAGCGAACTTTGTTCGACCGGAATGCGCGTTCTCCGACGAAGACCGTACGAAGTGCCTTGCAGCTGTGCTTGTGGCGCAGACAGTGCTGCCTGGTCGGCCGGCCGGTCGCTCGCTGGGCGCGCAGGTTCTTGCTCTCGTACGTCTGTCTCTCCGCTTTTGCCCGCGTGGCGGCTGCGACCACCTCACGTCGATGCTTACATTCATGGGCGGGGAGGAGGCACACAAATCTCGGGGTTTCAATAAAAACCGTGTTTTTTTGTTTGATTTTGTGAATTCTATGATGTTTTTTTAACGTACACGTCAACGATGTTTTCATTAAAAATGTAATTTAATAACTTTCTAACGCTGATTGGGAGATTAGTTGTTTTTTTTAATTTCGCACTTGTTGTATTTAAAGCTTTCAGAAAACTAATTGACTTGACCTGAACTTTCAGTCAGAACTGACTCAAGATACATACATTTATCATACTTCTTGGAAAAATGTTTAATTTCCGTATTTATCTTTTAAGGTGTTAAATCCCGTATTTTTGAGGGGTACCCTCAAAGTATGAACCCAACCAGAAGCATATGAAGTTATCGCTCTTATTTCTCGAATGCGGATGGATGATGGGAGTTTAAATGGACCTCGTGGCGCGTTGTCCATCCTCCTCCTCTACTCCCTCTCACTCATTCTCCGTGTGCGGAGCTTAGCAAAGCTGAGTGGCTTCGTCTCTGAGCGAGCGGGCGAGCGGTGGGGACGCAACGACGGTCTGAGGTCAGCGCACGTTGCGGCGAGCCTCTGCGCCACCGGCCACGAGATCCTTCACCTTCCGCGTGGAGGCTGCTGTAGCGGCGCGGCGGTGGTGGCAGAGACTGGCGGGCGCGCGCGACACTTGAGCGCTCCGTCGTCGCGGGAACAGCGTGCTCGGCTTAGAGCATCGAACTAAACTACTGGACCTCAAAGCAGAACATCGAGCGACGGCATGACTGGCAGAACGAAAATGAGGACTGCGGAAAGATATCGTACAGAATCAACGTTTTACACGGACATTTCGTCTATACTCTGGCACGAGGACGGTCTCGTCGAGGTTCTTAATTTTGAGCTCTTTGCCTTGCGGTCGAAAGCGCCACAACGTTACCAAAGCGTCGAGACCTTGGCTTCCTACCAAGCCTGTTTTCAAACGTTTCAAAAATTGACCTCTGGTTACAAAGGAAACAGAAAATTTTTGAAACTGGCTGTATGTAAGAAGTATGGCACTCAGTACTACAACCACTTCGAACCAGTCTCAAGAAATAAATTAATGGCCGGAGCAGTAACATCCAAAGTTATAAGGAGAATCCAAGAAGATTTGAGTGTATCCTTGCCATGTTTCAAAAAATTAGAAAATGTAAAGCAATATTATAGGATAAGGAATAAAGAAGTTTAAAGGTATATCTACAATTTTATAAAATATTTTATTGAAACTAAAGTATTTGCTAAACTAAATAAAAACAAAGAATTGATTATGTGTAAATTGCTTATTTATTCACCTATAAAACCTCTATGATTATTTTATTACTAAAATACTCGCACCCGCGGAAAGTTTTTCCTCTTACCACCAACCGTTGCAAGAAAACAAAACCCATTCTGCTTTGTGGCTACTGGAACGCGGACTACTACCTACTAACTGATTGCAGAAAATACTCAAGTATACGGAGACAAATTGGTCTGGCTGCATATTTACCAACAATTCTCGGAAATGAAACTGTTAATGTTAACAAACTATCGAATTTTATGAGTAGATCGGGGCTCCTCCCACAAGTTCTCGGGAGGGTTTAAAATTTGCATTCCCTTTTCATCTTTACTGTCTTTTTTGTTTTCATCGTTCGTTTCTGTAATTCGAAAATATAATATTTAAAAAATGGTTTTCCTTTTTTGTGAAATAATGTATTGGTACTCTGTTTTCTATTCTTTTCTTTCATCTTTGTATTTAGATATTTGTTGATTTCAGGAGGGTTTTTTAGTGGGTATGGTCGAGATATTCGGCGAGTCCCGCACACGGGGAAGAGTCACTACGGCTCTTCTCTATGGTGCGAAACTGCATTTTTCCCTACTTGCATGGGCTCTAATGACCTTCGATGTTGGCGAGCCCTAAAGCCCCACAAAAAAAAAAAAAAAATGGAACGCGGACTGTCCATAAGCCAGTGTATTGTGATTTAGCACATACGTCGAGTATTACGGGTTGCTTGCCGTATTTCATTCAGGGGAGACAAGAACTCCACAGCTTGTACCGCTTACAATGCTTTTGAACGATTAACCTCTGTAGACTCGGACTCCAGCTCGATATAGTGGTTTAGCCCGCAATGTAATGGTATTTACATCGATGGTTTGGAGTGGCATTCCGCATGAATATGTAAGACCCTCGAGTCGCTTATTTCATGTCTAATTGACATGAAACTTCTTTTCAAGTAGTGGTGTTGTGTTGTTGGAAGTACAAGGCAGTGTCCATGTTTATCGGTTGATGGCCTACTGTCATTAGAAATTTAGACGTGAGAAAGGAATGTAACGGTATGTTTCGAGTATACAGTATTTGAATCATTAAAAAAAGTCCATGGTTTATCGGTTTATATTAAGACCTCTACCAGTATCTAGTGCCAGGTGCATTATGTTTCATCCTCGTTGGTTGAGACGTGACTGTAATTAGAGTGAAAGGACAAAAGACTCAGACCATAGCCCTCTAGTGGTCCGCCTATAAATTGCGTAACGGAAAATTATCGTGTTAACACCTTCCAAAACTCAGATGTAACGCCACTACTAATTTCCCGTCAATAATTAGGTAAAACGCTGACCCCTCGGGTAGCTCAGTGGCTTCAATTCCCGACGGGGCTAGAAAAAATTGTAGCTTTTCACTTCTATGTCTCAGTTCATATAGCTGCGACAGTTGAGAAGCGAACTCTCCTATCCATTTCGTACTACTACAGTATCACTAACTCTTACTATTACTAACTACTATTCCTAACACCGCAACTTGGGTGAAGTTGTTGGTAAACCCACCTAACCGGCCCACCTTCTAATATTCTACCCACCTCCTACCTCCTATCGCTCCATGTAGATAAGCTTCAAAAGCGGGCTACTTACCCCATTTACAAATTCTATTATAAAAAATAACGCTAACCCCACATCCCCCCAGGGGGCTTACATCTAGTAAGTACGTGTTTGGCGAACACAAGGCCCCGAGCTGAGTCTGGCATTGCTTCCACTTACTTGTGCCGGGCTCCTTGCTTTCTCTTTCCTGACCTTCCTTGGTCACCTCTTGTTCTTTTCGATCCCGACGCTATTAGAGCTAGGGTAACTTTCATTTTCCCCTTCTCTTTCTTCCTCTTCTCCTCCTCCTTCTCTTCTTTCCCCCGTAGGGAACTAAGTTTCGAGTGAGTATGGGCTTGGCGAACCCACGACCCCGAGCTGGGGACTGGTACTGCGCCACCAGTCGTCGGACACCGTGAGCTTTGGGCTTGCTTCAGCGACCACCATTGGCGCGATGGTGGAAAGTTGCGTGTTTCGAAGGGCGGAGATCTTGCCTTCATTGGCCGGGTCGCGAGCAAGGATTAAACCTCTATAAAAAAAACCCTCAACCTCAAGGTGTGTTACGCGTCGATGAGGTGAATGGGTGTTGAGGACAAACACTCACTAGCGGACAACTTCTGGGGCAACTGCTGAACCTCAGTTGAGCAAGGCTTAGTGGCGTGATGCGGGGGCTTCACGTCACCGGACATTTATTTCCTCCGCACTCGTGGGACAAAATGAACAATTCCTGTTTTTCCCTGCCTTGCGGAGTGGTCGAGCCGCAGGGTAAGTACCACACCTCAGGATCTTCGAAGCGGCCGAGGGTTGACAGCTCTCCCACTTCAGAAATCACTAAGGAAAAGTTACAGAGCATTCCTTATGAGAATGTTTTTCTAATTATGTCACGTATCAACGGAACCTTCGAACAGATATCAGCTTTTTATATATTTAAAGGCCTAGAAGGTCTCGCTGGTACGGTAAAAAGTATTAAAAGATTAAGAAACGGAACGATGCTGCTTGAGACAAAAACAAGCAAGCAAGCGTTGAAACTACTTGATTGTAGTATGCTTAGCGAGTTCCCTGTGAAGTGCGAACTCCATGCTGCACTTAATCGCAGCAAGGGGGTCGTAAGTTGCAGGGACATAATGGAAATGGCAACTGACGAACTTGTTGCAGAATGGAAGGCTGTCCATGTAGTTGAGGTCAGTCAGATCATGAATGTAAATGGTGTTCTGGAGAAGACCAGTTCCTTCATCATGACTTTTGACTGTCCTAAACTACCAAAGGATCTGAAGACTGGATGGTTGAACCTGATGGTCCATCCATTTATTCCGAATCCTCTGCGCTGTTTCAAGTGTCAGAGGTTTGGACACACGACAACATCGTGTAAGGGACGTGATACCTGTGGAAAATGCGAAAAGGAGCCACACGAACCCGGCGTCTCATGCCCAGGGCCTGCAAAGCGCATTAATTGCTCAGGCAGCCACCCGGTATGGAGCAGGTATGTGTCGCCTTTCTCGAAGAAAAACAAGTGCAGGAAATTAAACCTACGGAGAATATCCCGTACGGTGAAGCGCGGAAGAAATACAGGGCTTTACACCCTGTATTTACTACTAGTTACTCCACCGCAGCCAAGACTCCAAAGCAGATGAAAACCGTATCTGTTCAGGCCGATTTCACTGACGTGTCTACGAAAATGTCGTGCACATGTCAGTGCAAATACGGAAAGAAAGATTCTTCAGTCGTTCCTGTTAAGTCAAAACCACCACCAAAAAACAAACATCTAATTAAAAAAACATCAAGTAGTACTAAACTTACCACCGTAACCACAAAGTCACAGACTAAGACAAAACATGGTTCTACGGCTAAACCCGTGAACCTTGTTGAATTTTTAAAATCATAAAAAACAACACCTTCCAAAAAATCGAAGAGACGTAAAAAGAACGTCTCTGTACTTTCTTCCTCCGAGTCAGAATGTGTATTGTCCAACGGTGACGCGGAAATACTCATTCACGAACCTGACCCCGGAGGCTCCAAACAGTAATGGCTTCCATACTTACGTGGAACCTTAATGGCTATAGAACTCAACGTGAAGAGTTACAACTGTTAGCGCGTCGTAATCCGATATGTATCTGCCTGCAAGAGACACACCTTTGACCAGAACACTTACCCTCTCTGCGAGGATACAGCAGCTTCAGATATGACGACACCACGGGAGATCGAGCAAGAGGATGAATTACTGTGTTTGTTAGAAACACTATATCCTTCTCACCTGTTCTCCTACAAACCCACATCCAGGCTATAGCAGTCAAAATTCACAGTGTACCATCTATGACCGTGTGTTCTATATATCTTCCTCCGACACGAGATTTTTCGGAGACCTCCCTCAGAGATTTAATTCATCAGCTCCCTCGACCATTTCTCCTCCTTGGGGTTTTCAACGCCCACGTGGGTCTCGCCGAGTGATTGCCCCAGGGGCCGACTGCTGAATTGTCTCTTTGAAGGAGAAGATTTATGCTTAATGAACACCGGGGAGATGACCCACTTCGCATTTGGCACGGGGTCATGGACTGCTATAGACCTATCAGTTTGCTCTCCTGAAGTTGCTGATATCTTTCAATGGAAGGTAGAAGATGATCTGCATGGTAGCGACCATCCTATCTGATTGTCCTTGCTGGAACTTGCGACTATTCCTGATTGCAAGCCACAAAAATGGATTCTCAGTAAGGCTAATTGGACACAGTACCGTTCCCTGTCTGTCTTCAGAGAAACGGGTAGTGTCCAAGAGGGGGGCGACCATCTGACCCAGGTGATTAATCACGCCGCTGAAGAATCCATTCCGAAAACAACTATAGGACCTCATATCCCCTGGTGGAACGACGCATCTCGCTCCGCCATTCGGGCAAGACGAAGAGCATTGCGGAGATTTAAGGCTAGTCCATCTCCGGAAAACCTCGCCGCATATCGGATTGCTAGAGCAAAAGCGCGCAGAACTATCAAAGAATCCAGATCCACCTCCTGGAAAGAGTTTCTAAGCACCATTAAGAGAACAACATCGTCCACTAAAGTATGGGAGTCAATCCGAAAGATATCTGGAAGATATTCCCGAGTCCCAATATCTGGACTCAATTATCAGGGACGGGTTCTCACCAACAACAGAGATGGCAACAGTTATGGCTGAATACTTTACTGACCTAACATCTACAGGAAGCTGCGATCCTGATTTCGCGAGAAAAAGGGAAACAGCAGAGAGCACATCTTTTGACTTTCGTTCCACCAACTGGGAACCTCACAACTCTTTCTTCTCTATGTGGGAACTTGAGTCAGTTCTAGCAACAGTCCACGACACTTCTCCTGGCCCTGATTCAATTCATTTTGAAATGCTGAGAGAATTCAGTCTCGAGTCGAAAGAATACTTTGTGGATATCTTTTATCTTTCTTGGTCCGAGGGAGTATTCCCTAATTCGTGGAAGGAAGCAACACTTATCCCTTTTACTAAAACCAGGTAAGGACAAAACGAACATTAGTAGTTATCGAAGCATTGCCTTGACGAGTTGTGTTGGTAAAACTCTGGAGAGAATTATCAACCGACGTCTCGTCTGGTATCTTGAACGGCATGACTTGCTGAGTCGATCTCAGTGTGGTTTCAGGAAGTTCCATTCCACCTTGGACAACTTACTTCTCCTGGAAACAGCAATTCAAGATGCTTTTGTTCGAAGACAAATCATCATCGGAATATTTTTTACAACGAGAAGGCTTACGATACTACTTGGCGTCATGGCATTTTACAACAACTCTATGCCTTGGGATTTAGAGGACGTCTTGCTCTGATGCTCATGTCCTTTTTGGATCAACGTTCTTTCCGCTATAGAATTGGAAGAGACACTTCGGATCTCCTTCTCCAAGAGAACGGTGTTCCTCAGTGCTCAGTCTTAAGTGTCACCTTATTTGCAGTAGCCGTAAACACCATAACGTCTGCTGTAAAGAATCCTGTTTTACGCTTTCTTTTTGTCGATGACTTTGCTATCTTTTGTTCATCACAGTGTCACAGGTGTCGAGCGACAAATCCAACTCGTCCTCAATAGATTATACCACTGGTCGAAAACGACAGGTTTTCGTTTCTCTGCTGAGAAAACACGCTGTGTTCTTTTCAGTAGGAGACCAAGCCTTCTGGCAGAACCTCACCTCGCCCTGGGGAACAACGTTCTCAAATTCTATCCTTTTGTGAAATTCTTAGGTTTAATCTTTGATCAGAGACTGAATTGGATTGAACATCTAACAGACCTAAGAGCAAGAACATTGAAGTCTCTGAATTTATTGAGGTGCCTCAGTAGCAGAGAATGGGGCGCTGATCGGTACTCCCTGCACCAGTTTTATCGAGCATTCATAAGATCTCGGCTCGATTATGGCTGCGTTGTATATAGCTCTGCTCGTGCAAGTTATTTAAAGAAGTTGGATAGTGTCCACCATGCAGGAATTCGACTAGTTACGGGTGCATACCGCACTAGTCCCATTCCGAGTTTGTATGTCGAGAGTGGCGAACCATCTCTTTCCCTCCGGCGGCAAATCCTCATGCTACGACACTTTTGCCACTTGCAAACTTTACCCGACAATCTGGTACACAACGCGGTTTTTCATCCATCCTCTTCTTCCATCCGTTTCTACAACAACAGACTGAGAGCAACCAAACCTTTTGGATATCGCTCCAAACAAATTTTAGAAACCTTAAATATACGCACACCTAATGTTTTATACGAAGGTAAAACCTTGGGCTTTGCACAAGCCGAAGATTATTTTCGATCTACTGCGTCATGACAAGAAGAACACTCCAGCTTCGATGTTGAGGGCATACTTTCACCTAATCCTCGACAAACACCGGGACCGTATCCCTTTGTATACCGACGGGTCGAAGCAGGGTGATGGTGTTGGCTGCTCCGTGGTGTATTCCTGTCAGACCTATGGCTACCGTCTAGGCGACCTATGCACCGTTTACACCGCTTAGTGCTACGCCATATTGAGAGCATTGCGATCAACAAAGTGCTCCGGCGGATCACATTTCCTGATTGGTTCTGTTTCGCTGAGTGCCCTTCAAGCAATCCAGAATATGTATCCGGCTGACAAGTTGATCCAGAACATCCAGGAAATGCTTCTCTCACAGCAAAGTGATGGAAATAACATAATGTTTTGCTGGATTCCCGGATACGTGGGTATCAAGAAATGAGGAAGCAGACGTTTCCGCAAAGTCGGCATGCCTTAAGACTCGCGTGGATTTCTCCTCGATTCCAAGTCGAAATCTCATAAATTCCATCAAGATGAGGATTCTGAGTGAATGGAACAATGAGTGGTTAGCTGTTGAAAGGAATAAGCTCCGACTTATCAAATCTTCTGTTAAGTCGTGGAGTAGTTCCTGTAGGCCAGCCCGGCACGACGAGGTCTTGCTACCCCACCTGCGCATAGGACATTGCCCTCTCACTCTTACTACTTGATGATGAACCCGTTTGTGAGGAGTGTAGCTGTTCTCTGACAGTGCGTCACCTATTAACTGATTGCAGAAGATACTCAAGTATACGAAGACAAATTGGTCTGGCTGCAGATTTACCAACAATTCTCGGAAATGAAACGGTTAATGTTAATAAACTATTGAATTTTATGAGTAGATCGGGGCTCCTCTCACAAGTTCTCGGGAGGGTTTAAAAAATTTACTTTTCTTTTTCATCTTTCCTGTCTTTTTTTTCATCGTTCGTTTCTGTAATTAAAAAATATAATATTTGGAAATTGTTTTCCTTTTTTGTGATTTAATGTATTGGGCAACTGTTTTTTTTCATCTTTGTATTTAGATATTTGTTGAATTCAGGAGGGTTTTTTAGTGGGTATGGTCGAGATATTCGGCGAGTCCCACACACGGGGAAGAGTCACTACGGCTCTTCTCTATGGTGCGAAACTGCATTTTTCCCTACTTGCATGGGCTCTAATGACCTCGTTGTTGACGAGCCCTAAAGCCCCTCCACCCCCACCCAAAAGAAAACAAAAAAAAACCCACATCCCCCGCCAGGGCTGAGAAAAGTTTTCGTTTTTATTCGGAAAGTGAAAGGACAAATTTTGAAACTCTGACTTTAATGCTCGTCCCTCGTTGCTCTGTGGATTATAATGAGAGCGAGCACGTGGATTATAATGACAAACGTAAAGATTAAATAGCGTCCTATAAAACCCTATAACAATTAGCGTTTTGTTAACATAAAGAACTAGAGAGTTTTTGCATAACGTACACGCTTCCTAACTTATACGTTAGGTTGTTGACGCTAATCACATAACTTACGTGATGCAATCGTTGTTTTTTCCATAGCGTACCTTCGAATCAAATTATAATAAAAATTGTGAACCCAAACGAAACCAAACAAACCACTTCTACACGAGCGTACACAATTAAACTGTTCTGAGAGTACATTAGAAAGTGTTCATACGAACGCAACCAACAAATCTCGCATACTCTCAGATATCAACATAACCTCAAATCCAGACCAGAATCCGCCATGATATCGCTCACTAGCGTTCCACTAATATACGCAAACAGAGGCGTTGTAACGTACTACGCTAGGACAGATAATGAACCTCTAACTTCTAGAATGCGCATAAGTAACTTGCATGTGGATAGCGTATACGATAGCTCGCGGTTACGCTATACGAAAACTCTCTAGTATCAACCCCCCCAGGGGACTTACATCGAGTAAGTACGTGTTTGGCGAACACGGGGCCCCGAGCTGAGTCTGGCATTACTTCCACTTACTTGTGCCATGCTCCTTCCTTTCTCTTTCCTGATCTCCCGTGGTCACCTCTTGTTCTTTTCGATCCCGACGCCATTAGGGCTAGGGTATCTTTTATTTTCCTGCCTCGCCCCAGGGGACTAACATCTAGTAAGTACGTGTTTGGC
>NNCF01135596.1:0-13449 GCA_002313205.1 Laupala kohalensis | reverse complement strand
TTTTTCCATCTCCATGGATAATCCCCACCACCTACGCCCTAGTATTGAATCCTTATGGACGCACGTCTCCCACCAGGGCGCAGCCCACCGACCCGAACTTACTTGAGGCAAGAGACACGCATCAAAAAGGTCTTCTTGTCGTCGTACGAGAGATTCGACGGACCGGGAGGGCCGAGCGCTGCCGCAAGACGAGTCGCCAGACGAATCCTTCACCGTGGCTACGAGGGTAGTCATCAATTTTGGGCCCGATGCTTTACCTGACGGTATGAACAACTTGGAACATTGTCGGATCTCGACGCAAGCAGCCCTTACGGCAAGCTATGTTAGAATGTTGTAATCATTCGCCCAGAAGGGAAGTAATGTAACATTATTCTCAAGCCCCATCAGGGCTCTTTAATTCATTAAACTCTATTAATATTTTGCATGAGTTCATGTTTTTAACCTTTCAACAAGATCTATGACAGGGCAGAACAAGCGAGTTACTCAAAATCTAAAACTGTGTGATCCTAACCCACCTCCGGAGATGAAAACCGTCTCGGTATCCGATACGAGCCGGGTTCCGGTGTGAAACAAGGACCATGTTGCAAGCTGAGACATTTGCATTATTTAAAGAACAATTAATTAAAAGTTATTCACCGTACGGCGAACGAACGAGTTCAGTAGCGGCTGTACGCGCAGCAGAGCGACCGCCAGCGTCTTTGCCACGCAGCGTCTGCGGTATGCCGACGGCGGGTAACAGCGACAACAGCACGTACGCACAATCGCGTAAGAAACTGCTGAGGTGTTATAATTGCGGAGTAGTCGGACATTTCGCCAACAGCCGTAGATCCTGGCGATGGAGCTGATGGCGTCCGGCGTACCAACAGATCCGGCCGTGTTGCGTCGCTCTATATAGGTATTCCGGACGAGGGGAGTTAAGTACTATCTACAGAGCATAGCCGCACTCTATAAGAGAGTGCTAGGAGTCGTGCGTAGCGTGCCTGGGAACCCGATAGGCATGGTGGTCGTTCGGGGGTAGGCTTGCCTACTCCAAGGTGACCTGCGGTTCTCCTTCACAGGAAGTAGGACGACTTGGCTTGAGAATGGATAACGAATTTAGATTATGGACTTGTATATGTAAATTGTTTTTGTAAATATCATTTGTATATATATTTTTGGTCTGCTCTTTTATGTTTGTCTTATATTTTTGTTATGTATATATAAAAATTGTTAAGTTGTGTCTGTAGATATATTATCCTGTTACTTCATTTATGATGTTTGTGTTTCGTCAATGTGTTTTATTATTTTTACTTTTTGTCGATATCTTGTGTTGTGTGTCTTTGGTAAAGTGGTTTCGCTAGTGGTGGGTCCCCAAGCCTCCACGCGGCAGGCATGAAAACTCCTCTGTTGCTTATAGCTTTTGTTGCAAGCAACAGGTGAGGCTAAATGGTGATGGTAATATATGTAGTAGTTAGTTATTTTGTTTTATTTTGTTGTATATTGTTTTGGTTCAGGTCTTGTAGATAATTTTGTATATTGATGTTTTATGTTGTAAGTGTATAAATGTTTAAAAGGTCTCCTTGCAATATGCGTTCCACATGGGTGCAGGGAGTCCGCATTTAATTGTATATAATACGTATGATTGTTACCTCTTAGTTTTAGAGAAGAAATAAAAAAATGTCCAAAGACAATATTCGTGCTGCTATTGCTGGACACAAAGTGGTCGTCCGAAACTTCCGATTTCGACTCTTCCATCGTATTGACCAGAATTGAGGTCACCTACAAGATATAATTTTCAAGAAGTAATTAACCAAAACTTTAAATGCACCTAAACGATATCTCCAATACCGTATATTTTACGATTTTTTTAAATAAATTCCCGCGCCGCACCTGTATATCAGGTATTGTACTATTAAGGAGATTATGTTTGCGTCACAAAGCATAACCGGATATAAATGAAATCACTCGAGTTCCTCTCCAGCACCCGGCAGAGAATACTAACAGAAGGTTTTTGTCCGTTACACTAATCCGCCAGAGGAGGACCTTTTCACAGCTTTTAACTGCTTCTTGGCAATAAATTATTTGTTTATCTATTTATTTAAGAGGCAAAAGAAAATGTAGGAAGAAATCCTAGTGTCGTGCAGGTACCTAACGTCAACGTGTAGGAGGAGCTCCTCAACCAAGAATACAAAAGTCGCCCGAGTGCAAATACCTCCTCCACCAAAGGGAGAGTCTGTGGAACGAACGCACGAACGACACCATCAATGAGCTGCTTCAGGGTCTCCGTGAGTCGGATGCGCCTGCATGGTATATATTCAAGGAATGCTAGACCAGCAGTAAGTATTTGTATTTTTTTTATTCTATTTCATATGCACTGAAGCGTGCTTGAGTATGGAACAGTGTGAACAGCCATGATCTTGGATCCGTAAGATTCACTAGTGGGGTGCAAAACTGCATCCTCAAGCAGCCCACGGAAGCCTGATAGTATCTTTCATTTTCTTGGGCATTGAGCAAAACTTTCGTCAAACTGGATTTCTTTAAACGAGCCCTATTTCGCATACAGCCATGGTCCAAGGGAGCGACTGTGTTAACGCCCAAGAGCGGGAAGGGGGGGGGGGAGTTGTATCTGGTTCCGTGTAAACAGGACCCGTTCGAGCTTTAGGCCCTCGAAGAAATTGGCGAAGAGCACGAGTAGGGAGCGAGTGGACACGGCGTCCCCCAAGGGAGTCGTCGTCGGTTCGCTCTCATGCGGGAAGCAATGAAGTCTTTGGGGGGTGAGGGAAGAACACTGTTCCTCCAAGGGGATTTTACTGGATCCCAGCAGAAGCGCAGAAAAGGCGGCTTCCATCTTGAAGAGGATATTTGTCCTATATGCTAGTCTCCCTCAGGCCACACTTGAGAGGCAAAAGCAGAATGTGGGACTTCCCTCTTGGGGTGTTCCTCTCAGGATGCCCTTCGAGAAAATTTTTATCGAGTTGTTTACACCATCAATATTGAATTTAATTTTTGTCTTTTAATTCACGACGTTCCAAACAATTTTTTTGTCAATACGCCTTCGACTGTAGACTAGTACATCACTTTAATGAAGAATAGATCTGGGGTCTTCTTCTCCCACCACCTCCTAAAGAGGTACCCAACCCACAGGAGCGCCTTCCATGTGCGGGTGTTTTTTTTATCACCAATCACGGGAAAAGGACTTTTTTTAAATCACTCGAGTGCTTCCCCAGCACCCGGCAGAGAATAATGACAGAAGGTTTTTGTCCGTTACACTAATCCGCCAGAGGAGGACCGTTTCACAGTTTTTAACGGCTTTTTGGCAATAAATTATTTGTTTATTTCTTTATTTATTTATTTCAGAGGCAAGAAGAGTACAAAACGAGAGAGAGAGAGAGAACATCACCTATATCTCAAGGCAGGAAGCAATATCCGAAGTACTCGATTGATGGCTAAGGTTTCATATTGTGTTAGGACACCTATGCTACGTCCGGTAGAGAAGATTATACCCCGCTTCCGAAAATGAAGACTCTTAAGACGCCTTGGTAAACGACTTTAAGAAACGTAATTCGCGTCATAAGTGCAATATATCAACCTGCTATGTCCTCAAAAGAGTTTTTTTTAAGGCAATTACGTTGCATCATGATGATTTAAGACAAAAATAGAGCTATTCTCCTTGCATAGAACAATGTACGAAAGACTAGAGCACTCCAAAGATTACGTAAGTATGTGGCGCAGCATAAGTTAACATATAGCATGATTTCTGCGTGTTCGAGTACGATAAAATAATTAATTCCAGTATTTTTAAAACCCTATAAGAAATGAAAAAGAATAAGTATAGGAGGGAAAATAAGACGCTTCGTAATAAAAACACGTTTCGACGAGTTCAAAAAAACAAAAAAAACAAAAGGATAGTGGAAGGAGGGACATATTTCAACCCGTTACTCGTCCTAAGCGCCCAAGTCAGTCAACATCTGCTCAACGTAAAACTTAGAAGGTTGGCTCCCATGACGTAGGAAGAGATGGCTGCCTGGCCTATTGAAAAGTCTTTTGTGTAAAATGGTGACCAATTTTCGGAAATTAAACAGACCACTAGCGACAGCAAAAACACTACCTCACAAGGCGAGGTAGCACACGACTGTAAGAGGGTCAGTTATAGGCTGTTTAAAACAGCAACATCAAATTATAACCAATCGTGGGAGACAACGTAAGAAACAATTCTGCGGATGATTGGATACAAAGAGATGACGTAGGAGATGGGCGGAGCCAAACTGACAGTGCTTGGTAGATGAGCGGGATAATAATATTTAAACGGAGACTCATCCACTTACATTTAGAGATTACTGTATTGTTATTACGAGGCACAGCAGTAAAAGATTCTTGATCTTTTTTAATGATACATCATTGGAGATCGCGAGAAGTTTGATTCTTATCAAGTTTACTTTGATCGTCGTAAGAAATACCGCACAGGGGGGAGGGGCTTCAGCTGCTTCTTCCTTGATTTTCTTCTTCTTCAGTTTCCTCGCTGCCACCAACTCTCTCCCCAGAGAGATTTAAACACAAGGAATATTTCAATGAAAAAATTGGAGCCTTCTTCAGAGCGTTCTTTTCGCCGTACTTTGATTTTCTTTCTCTACAAAATCATCACTTTAGCACAACACAAGAGTCCTCTCATCGCCTCTCATCTCACTCGACTCGACTCAACTCCCACGACATACGACACGCGCTCTGCGTTCAACAATTGGGGAGAAGATAAACAGTAAAAGATTAAAAGGAGAAAAGTCGATACTTGTGTCGTGCTCGTGTTTTTTTATCACCACCTTACAGAGAGTCGACTGTACACAAGTCATGTGAGGATCGTAAATTCTGATATGCATCGACTCCAGAGGAGAAGAGAAGCAACATGGAGATGTGCCAAGTGTAGAGTGAACGAAGTGCAAAATAGAGAGTCAAACTGAAGAAACATAATTTTAAATTAAATGAAGGAAATAGAAAATAGTTTATACTTTTAAAATAAAAAAATATGACTTTTATGTAGGGAATTGAACGATTTAAAAGAAATTAAGGAGGACATGTTAGAAAATAAGAAGAAAAAAAACTGGAAGACGATTCCATGAAGAATTGGAAATTAAAGTTAACAAGTGAGAACAAGTGTAGTTAAACGAAAAGATGCAAGTGATTGGACCGTCAGCCATTTCGCCTCCTCTCACCCAAGAGATACATATTTTCTGACAGCAGTAAAAAGTATCGGCCAGGCGGCCAACAATTTTGTGAAGAAAAAGATGCCTCTGCTACACGGTCGTAAAAAAAACAAATCAATGAGCAGATTAAATTAAATTTTTAAGACAATTCGGTTGATAACTAAATTCAGTAGTGACATCAATGTAATTTGGTTGGGACTAAGCGAGTGCACCAACACATGCAAACGTAGAATATAAATGTGAACGCGTGGTTTTGGGGGATAAATTTGCGCAGATAATAGATGTACTTTAATGCAAATAGTAAGTAAATAAAGCTTAATTTATCTGTGCTGTGCAAAATTACGATTTAACTGTGTATTTTATGGAAATAAATGGGCCCAACCCGCTCCGTTATCTAGTTGGTGCAGATGCTGATCGCTCAGTGAGCTACCAACGCCACCAAGCAACCAGTAAATTTAAATAATGTTACGGATGGTTAGATTCTGTCGATGTCGCGCAATGTGTGTATGCCGTGATGCACCACACTATCCTTCGAATCCATTTTGGGATACTACCTTTTGTAATAAGAAAGTATCGGGATTGTTTAAGGATCAGTGTGTGGTGGAGATATGTTAGTGGAATCTGTAGGTCTTCGTCCCAAAACGTATGCCATTCCAGAGAATGCTCTCTCAAAGCATCCCGTGCGGAGCTATCGTTTCGACTACTACTTAAGACTGTTTATTCCGTGACAAGTCGAGTATGGAATTAATTGATTGAGTGATTGACACAGACGGAAGATTGTTAAAACCACACGATTTTCTGTTGTGTAGTATGACCAAAAGCATGTTTTTCAGTTCTAGGTTATTTTGAAAACGTCATTTCTTCACTGGCCACTCAGTCCATGTTATGAATTCAGTCAAAAAGTTGTATGGGAATTAACTATTCACTGATTTAACATTGGATTAGACCATGCGCACAAGATCATATTAGCTGCATGCAGTCCATACCTCAAGAGAGTTAGTAGATAAAACTAGATCCACATACTTCCTTTGTGTGTGTTAGGTTATAAAAGGGAGTGTCCTATATGTGAGTATTTCTATCAACTTAAGTGATTGGTGAAGTTGTTTACCCCTCAGCCTAGATTTGTTCACTATCTCAATTGTACGACAAAATGGAACTAACTGATTGTGCGATTGACACAGACGGAAGATTCTTAAAACCACACAGAATTATATTCGGGGTGTGAAGCCCCTATTTGAAGGTAAGATTATGTCTTCAAAGTTCTACGAGACTTTGGAACTCAGTGGTCGTACGAGGTTAGGCAGAAACGTAATCAGACTGGCAACGCTACAAGCGATTTTGGGCCGATTTCGCTCAACTATTCCAAACCCCTTTTGGTTAGAATGGTACAATTAATTTTGTGCTGTTCTTTGTCCATTGGGTTTTGGATTAGCTTTCTTACCTAATCAGTTTCGCAACAACTGGTTTATACGCCTGCTCTGCGTACTCTACATGGAATGTAAATGATCTCGACGTCTGTATTCAGCTCATTGTCGCACTTTTAGAACAGAAGGACTCTAAGTTGCTAGCTTGTCTAATTACTCTAATCATTATATCTACTTTAATTTTCTTTTCTTTGGCTTACTATTTGATTGTAAAATACTGTTCTGCGACTCCCTGGTGTAGAAGAGCATGGTTCGACCACGACGTACTAACCGAAGACGCCGACGCGGCGCACGTCGAATGAGAGGAAGGAGTATGTCAACTGCACCTCCTCGCCTGTCCATAACATCCAATACTCGTCGCTTGACCATCCCATATGGCTATGATGTTGACGAGAACGCTAACCGTCATGACATCACGTATGACACCATATTTAAGTATCCACCAAATTCTGGTCTTCCGTTCCAATTTCGAGAATGCCGCATTGCAGCCGCACGAATATTCTGGCAGTCTGATAATGATAATGATCTCGCAACTCTGCGCTGTTGTCCTAGATAAGAGCACGTGTATCAGTACCCTCCCACAGCTCAGTGCGAGTTTCAACTCCTTCCGTTAACTACGTGATTTTTGTGACTGCTAATAGTGAAGTTGTGTTTTGGTTGTGCGTCAAGCAAAATGGAACAGCGGAATTTGGAGCAACGTTGTGCCATTAAATTTTGTGTTAAGCTTGGAGAATCGGCAAGTGTGACGTTTGAAAAGTTAAAACAGGCCTACGGGGAACATTCTTGATCCCGATCTCAAGTTTTTCGCCGGCACAAACCGTTTTTGGAAGACAGAGAACACGTTGAAGATGAGCACCGTTTAGGGAGGCCTTCAACTTCGAAAACCGATGAAAACGTCGAACGTGTGAACACTCTTGTGAGATCAGACCGTCGTTTAACATTAAGATGTTGAATGAACAATTAAATTTGAACAGATTTACCGTTCATCAAATTTTGAGTGAACATTTGCATATGCGAAAGGTCTGTGCCAAAATGGTGCCGAAAAACCTCACAATTCAGCAGAAGGACAATCAAAAAAACAAGTGTCTTGATCTTCTTGACAGAATCGCTAATGAGCAAGATTTCTTTAGTCGTGTGAACACAGGTGATGAATCATGGATTTTTGATTTTTGGACGGAAGGGGAATCGTCCACAAAGAATTTGTTCCTCCAGGACAAACTGTCAACCAAGACGTCCTTGAAAGGCTTAGAAAAAGGGTCATTCGCGTGAGACCAGACATTGCAGACAAATGGATGCTCCATCATGACAACGCCCCATGTCACACTGCCCTCTCCATAACATAATTTTTTACCTCAAAAGGCATTCCTGTGGTTCCCCAGGCCCCCCCCTCTATTCACCTGACCTCAGTCCCTGTGACTTTTTACTTTTTCCTAAACTGAAAAATATCCTCAAAGGTCGTCATTTCGGGACTGTAGAAAACATTCAAAAGAGTGTAACGGACATACTGAAGACCATACCGGTTGAAGACTTCCAGCGCTGCTGCCAACAATGGGAACAACGTCTCCCAAGGGAACTACTTTGAAGGAGATAACATTGATGTTTGAAAAAAATAAAAACTTTGATAAATAAAAAATCAGTCTCATTAGTTTTCTGCCCAATCTCGTATACTAGATATATAGCGAATTAGTGCATTGTCACAAGACCATAATATGTCCCTGCAAACCATATATACAGGAATGCTAGGAAATTATTTCCATCTAGTAACCCTATCTTTTGAATAGATAGGTTATATATGCGGGAGTTTTCCATGTACAATAGAACAATCTACTTACTATCCGCATGAGTATTTCTATCAACTTCAGTGTTTTGATACACGTGGATTGATGTCATACAGGAAATTCTACATAATTACGCGTTGATATCCTTATCGTCAGTGACTTAAAACTCTCCTACAATACTAAAGGTGTATATCGATAACAGTGAAGCTATTATGGCTTATGATAAAGAGACCATAAATGTTGAAATGAAAATTGATGGAAAATACAGGAGAAATCAGTAGCTGCTGTTTTACATGATCCTACTATCAGCAGGGATCTCTTTTCTGTTGGGAAAACCTAAGCTAAAGCAATTGAAATTAAACCATCAAAGGATAAATGTTTATTTGTTAGACAAGGCTTAAGAGTAATTTGCACAGCAAATGAGCTATATGTCTTGGAATTACGAGTTCAAGACCCTGTTATCTCAGCATGTGTTTGAGTTGCTTCATCAAATGATCTGCAACTGAGGCATGAAAGGTTACGTCACCAAAGTGAGAATCATGTTAAAACAGAGTTCAGTAAACATGATATTATTATTATTATTATTTGACTATTACTACTAGTTAAATCACTTTCAATTTAGTTTTAGATTTTTGATTTTCGTCTCTGCTGTGCCTTTAGAGCGCGGTTTGTTGATTCCGTGTGATTATACAATCAGTCGCCTCACTGTTATCATGATGGAGATGCTGCTTAAGATACTCCTAATGAGCTCGTGGATGTACCATACATCCGCTCTCACAGGGTACGACTGTTCACACCCGAACAGTAGTGTGACCACCATTGCGCTCCATCATGTGACCTCTTGTGCCCTGACACCAGACATCCCTCAGACACAAGTCGTTTACGTCCAGGTGTTATCTAAGTTAGATTACGCGACCATTAAGTCCGCAAAGTGTCATGTGACGAAATCCACATTAGTTTCATATTGCGGTGCGTCATCCCACAGTTCCAGACTCCGAGGAGGATTTTCGATTCACGAAAATGTTCGGATATCTACCAATGACTGCCTTATGATGTCTGATAGGGGCTTTTATATGACGACCGTCGGTGCGACTATAGAAGGTTTGTCCAGAAATACTCAAACTCGTAAACAACTAGTAGAGGTTGGGCAGATTGACAAAGACGGCAACTGTGTAGGTGCATCATTTAGCACTCCGTTACAAGATTGTGTGAACGCGATAAAGGAGGTTGAGTACATTATCACCCTTAGCGACATAACAGTAACAAGGAACTCAACTGGTGGGTGCATAGTTGACTTACAAGGTACCTATATCTGGGAGGTGGAGACAGGCGTCAATCCTTGTGGATCTATTACTTTTGGTGTGATATATGAGGGTTACGCTAATATCACGGAAAGCAAAGTGTCACCTAAGGCATTAATTGTTGAAGGTTCACGACAAAATTTTGCTCTAGCTCTCAAATCTAGAATGTATCTCTGCAACCATGAAGGATACGAGACGGGCACTGAAGAACTCAAAGTGATCATTGGAACCCCCGGTACACTACCTCGCCATCTCGTGATTGATGATACTAGAAACATCGACACGTACATGGATATGAACCTCAAATTTATATACATTGAGCGTAATATTGCAAACCGGACAACAGATCTATACCGACTATTCTCACGACGATACTGCGAGTTAAATCATCAGTTCTTAACAAACCTTCTGAGTCTAGCTCGAACCAATCCTGAGGAGTTCGCCTGGGTGTACACCGGTAAAGAGGGTTATACTGCGATCACACGTGGAGAAGCTATTCAGCTTATCCAGTGTGCAGCTGTATCGGTAACACCCCGCCCAACAACACAGTGCTATAACGAGCTACCGGTCAGTTATCAGAATCAGAGTGTTTTCCTCAAGCCGTCCAGTCGCACCATCGTCGGGTTAGGATCAGAAGTACCGTGTTCAGGTCCTACTCCGACGCTCTACCTTATAAACGGAAACTGGATGAAAGTAGGAGGTGACTTGTCACCCCCTCATGATCCTATCCAGTTAACAGCAGAATTTAAGGAGAGATGGGAGTATGGTTTGGTCAAAAGTACGGGGAACGTCGGATACTTAACCAATGAACAAATCCAGTTATATCGCAAGTCGGTTGTAGGGCCCATGGAACGCAAAGCAGTGTCTGACACCTTCTTCTCCCGAGTAATATCTCACGGAACAGTGTCTAACCAAGGGTTAGACTTTAACAGCGGACTGAACACAGATGACTTACACCAGTCCATCTCAGACACGGTAATATCACGAGTCTATGGTGTCTGGAATTTTGTCATCAGACATCTTGGGGCTATACTTGGGTTTGCTATCCTGTGGGATATAATTTGCGGATTAATCTCGTTTGCATTTAATTGTTGGATGCTGTTTAGGAAATTCGGATTGTCTGCTATGATGCTCTCTGCTCTATGGTCGACATGTGCGAAACACTTACTCTACGGGGATCTAATGGCACACAGATTTCGGAAGAAGAAGGAGAATCTTCCAGAAGTCCCCGAGGAACACCCATTAGTAGAGGTTCCTGAGTCCGCCGTGGCATCCGCACCATTACCTGTCCAACCTGTTGATTGCCCGATGGTCAAGGTTATAGGTTATGACAAATATGGACGACCTCGTTTGGAAGGGTATGATTAGACCATTGTAGGATTTGTAAATAATAGTAATAGGAGCCCATACTCTGGTTAGAAACAATTCGCACTAATCCAACCATATAATCTGTATAGTACGTAGGTTAGCATAGTTTTGACTACTACTACTACTACTACTACTACTACTGCCGAGCCGAGCGGACGTGCTGAGAGGTGGCTCCGGGATACGAAGTTTGGAGGAAGGGTGATGTTGGTTGTGTTTCCTTTTTGAGGCTCTCTTGTGGCTAACGATAATGAAATCGGGAAATATACGAAGATAAAACCATATAAATGTGTAAAAACCATATAAACTCTTCTACGGATGCGAAGTATTTCTACATGCAGAAGTGTGGTGACGACATGATGCAGGTGTGAGGTTATATTTTGGTTTTTAAAGTGTAAACAGTGTCAAGTATAAAAGAGTTTTTGAAAGAAAGTGATGTATCACTGTAGGAAAAGATGTTAATTTTCTCACCTGGAGCTGCAGGTGAAGTTGATGGTTTGGTGAGGTGAAAAGTGTGACTCAGTAACGGACGTGTGTTTGAAAGTGGGTTATGGTGTGTGGTGGTGTTTGGTGGAAATGTATGGTGTTTTTTCTGAGTTAAAGTGATTTTTTGGTAATTTGTGGAAAATTTGTTTTTATGTTTTTAAAGTTTTGTAAGGAAGTGATAGATTTGTTTGTGTTGCTGGTTGTGTATGCTGCCTGATTCTATGTTTTTGAGTGTGAGAAGGTTGAAAGAATTTTTCCTTATCTTTGTATGTTTTTGTCTTGGATAAGCTTTTTTCGGAATGGTGTAAAAGTGTGAGAAAGTGTTTTTCATTAACCGTATAGAGTGTGTATCTGTATGAAAGAAAGGTGCTGGAGTCACAAGAAATCAGAGTGTATAAAACATTTGGGTGCTATGGTAGATGTTTTTTCAGGAAAACTGCTAAAGGTATTTTTCTGGTTATAATATGAGTGAATAAGGGAAGGAGAGAATCTTGGTGTCAATTGAATGAGAAGTGAAAGAAAAGAGCTGAAACAGTTTTTGGTTTGTAGAAATAGAAGTGGTAGAGGGACTGGTTTTTTTTGTAAGAGAAGAAGGTCTCTGGTAGGTCTATTATCTATTTTTTGTTTAGAAAAGAAAAAATAGTGAAAGGAATTATAAAATTATTGCTACATGTAAAGTATGTGGTAAGATAGTAAATGAGGAGGTGACGTGCCAATGTTGTATGGAGGAATACCACTTCAATTGCTCAAGTATAACAGCACATACATACAGAAGAATGTCTGAGTCAAGAAAAAGAGACTGGAAATGCAGGAGCTGTAAAGGTAAAATGGGACAAATGAGTGATAGCAAAGTGGAGGAAAAGATAGTAGAAGTGATAGAAGGGGAAGAAATAAATAAAATTGATAGTGTGGAAAACAAGAAGTTAGACATAATAATAAGAGAAATGGCAGAAATCAACAACTCCATAGAATTCTTAAGTAACAAATACGATATGTTACTGAATGAAATTCAAGAAATCAGGACACTGAAGAAAGAATTTAAAAAGAAGGAAAGACAAAATGAAATACTATGTGAAAGAGTCAATGAATTAGAAAATGAGAGACTAGGAAAAAGCATAGAGATTATTGGAGTAACAAAGGAAATAGATAAAAAAGAAATGATCAAATTGATAAAGGAGAAAGGTCTGGAGGAACTGCAGGAAAATGATATAAAAGAATATACCCAGTATATAAATAAGCAGAATAAAATAAAAACCTATATCAAATTCACAAAAAAAGAAATCAGAGAAAAGGCGATAAAATTATCAAAAAGTAAAGGTGGGATAGATATGGGGGGCAAAAAAATTTACATTAGAGAGAGACTCACTCAATATACATCTAGTCTTTTCTGGAAGGTAAGGGAATTTGCCAAGGAAAAGAGTTACAAATTTACATGGATAAGAAACTCCAAAATATATGTAAGAAAAGATGAAGACACAAGATCTTGGTTAATAAGAAAGGAAGCNGAAGCAGATCTCAAAGGTATAATATGAGAAATAAAAAATGATGATATTTTAACTAATAATGGACATTGATATATTTGATAATATTGAAACAAAAAAAATTAAGTTGGTCAAAAGTTTTGAGGAAGTAAAAGAGATTTTTGGCGAAATAGAATATAGTATAAAGATAATACATATAAATATTAGATCAATTAAGAAGAATTGGGATGAATTAGCATACAAGATAGAAGTTTTAGATGAGATTGTTGATGTTATTGTCTTGACTGAGATTAATCTGGAGGAAAATGAAGATATGTACAGTTATAATTTAGAAGGATATAAAAGAGAGACATAGAAGGGGTAAAAGAGGAGGTGGTATAATGGTTTTTTACAAGGAACGGTACAGTTTCTCACATATAAACGTAGAAAAAAGGGCATAT
>NNCF01135579.1:46273-66247 GCA_002313205.1 Laupala kohalensis | reverse complement strand
AGATGGTCTCGTAGAGACTAAACTCCTCATCTGAGGCGACTCCCTTAGGAAGTACTTTATTTGGGTAGTATTTTTCCATTTCTGGTTGACAAACATAGAAATCTCTTAGATTGCGGTCGGATAGCGCAGTCGGTAGGCGCATGAGCGCTCAGAGCTCAGGGTCCCGGGTTCGAACCCCGGTCTCGTCTCCCATTTTCATTCGACGTAACATGATTAATCTGTTACCTGGCGGTGATGTTCACCGCAATCTAAGAGATTTCTATGTATGTAATTCATAAAAAATAATGAATTTGTTGCTAAGAATAAAAGTTACACAGTGTATGACCAGAAGAAGTACAAAATGTTATTTAACTCGAGAAAACTAAAGGCCGTCTTACCAATTCCAATCAAATTGTTCGTGGGGAAATCGAAGAAAACCCCTGAGTTGGGCGGGGACTACTAAATAATGTACACAGCAGTGCTGAGATTGAGAATTTTTTTTAAAATTGAAACAATAATAAGCATGTATAAAATAATAACTTGTATTTTAACCAATTATTAGTGTTATTATTATTGTTATTATTAAAATTACCAACGAAATTGTTTACTTATTGTTTTCTTAAGACTTGTGAACACAAGCACGCAGTGTTATCGAAGAGAGGTAGGGACTCTCCATGCAATCTTTCTTCGTCGAAAGTCAAGGTCTAAAAGATCAATTATTTTGCGACGACGGCTACATGGAACAGGTGCAACAACGCACTACACCAGCCGAAAAGGAAATGTTTCGTCATATTTATTTTCGAACTCTCTGAATCACAAATCATCAGTTACTGGAGTATAATTGTTTGTTGTTGTGTTTGTATATTCTGATTGTTTACCTTATGTGGGATAAACTAATACTATTAAGCATGCTTCACATACCGATTTTTATAAAAGAATCTCAGCGTATTTCGTTTAAAGTAAAAGAAATGACGTGCATAAGTAATGTGGTTTGTTATGATAGCTCTAGGGGGAAAATTAGTTTGCTCTACTTTAATTCAAAATTCTAACATATACATGCACACGATAAACTGCCCATTCGCTCATCTCTGCACTTACGAGAAGATGTTGTGAGAGTTCCAATCGCTTTCATGGCATCACCAAAAAAATGTCATAAACGAACCATAAACACATAGAGCAAAACTATGAGATAAACTAGCACTTTCCGTGTGATCGATTTGCACCAAAGTCACTACGAAGGAAATAAAGTTAGAAGCAGAAAAATAAAATTTATCAAATAAATATTTTACCTTTATTGACCACGTGGAGGATAATAAACTAAGTTACTCTTCGTAAACAAGCAAGGGATCATCCCATCAATTCCGACCAAGGGCCCAAGGGCAGTGGTGGATTTAATACTTATAAAAAATTATTTAATAAATACGTACTGCTATCCAATTATATCTCTCAGTCAACAATGAAAAAATTACCATCGAATTGCATGGACAATGAAAAATCAACAAGTTGCTGAAATGTTATAAATATTCATTCAAACGAATCTCTGAAATAACTGCTAAAAGCGTGTTTCTGTACAAAGTCACCTAACAGCAACAGAGTATAAATACGTTTTAGACGCGTTGTCATTCAAAGGTGACAAAGCTTATTGGAATCAATGGACCGATTTCACACACAAAGGAAGAAAATCATAGTTTATGATACTAACTAATACAGCACATTTCATTAATTTCTTCCTATGTCTATTCATGCAAAATTAAGCTCGATTAAATTATGAGCGCCAACTGAAAACAAATAGTAATATAGTGTTTAAAGATAATAATGAGACACTTTGAAAAGTAAATTGATTCGATACTTGTGATTTCCAAATTTGATTCTTTTGCACCGTTAATTTTTTAAGTGAACATTAAATGTTTCAGTAACATTTTTCCTTCATTATCTCTGATTTAATTAGATAATCAAAATATTCATATAAATGTATAGTGGGTAAATTAACTTTTTCACTCGTATTTAAAAGAATAATTTAATACACCACACTTTTGGAAACGTAAATATTTTCAGAAGATTTGATATAACATAATTGTTACCTAAAATTCAGAAAATGGAGTTCCATACCATGGAATGAAGGTTCATACAAAATAATAGAATTTATAAATTACTATGGAAATAATAAAATATAATTGGATAGCTGGTTTAATAATATATTGATCCAGAAATCATGAAAATATAACGTGCATATTAATTTACCATCTCCTCTCCTCGCAATACTTCCCAGCATCGCGGAGTTCGCGAAGCCGCATCTTCTGCTCTGCGCTCTCACGACAGGAGAGAGGGATGAGGTAAAGGTACCAGATAATTAATCACGGCCTCTGACAAGCATTGTACCGCCCGCACCGCTTACTCAACTTCACCAGCCTCTTTGGTATCACTTTGAAAACACTTCGTCATCACCATAATTCCCACGTTTTTTGTGTATTTTGTTCGTACCGTAAGCATTGTTATTACAATTATCACTATCTTCGCCACCCGCACTGTCACGTGCTCTGTCACTATCCTAGAGCGAGCTCCGTCGCAGCGAAGAATGCAGCATCTGCCGGCATTAAATTGCTCGTGTGCCACGTACGAGTATTTCACTTCTACAATTGCCGAGGACGCCGCCCTTACACAATCTCCGTCCTCTTCTGTCTTCAGAATGATTCAGTTTTGTGGTTCTTTGCGCGAAACAAATTGTTCTTGTTTCTAGATTTTATTTATGCATAAATTCCCTACGGAAAGAAGAATTGTAGGAGCTGCACCACGATGCGGGAGATGAAGTGAAACGAAAAAAATAAAAGATTCCAGAGACTCGCTTTCCCTCCACCCCGACCATCTCTGACGCCAGTGACCGGTTGTTGCTCTGTCTTAACTAAATACGTGCGCCGCATACATTGGAAGGGAGCTTCTATTCAAATATTATGTAATGCAGGTAAAATTAATGTGAGCTCGGGTGATGCGATGTACAGAAACCGTGGGCCACTGGCTCACACGGTGGCGGCCATTATGCGCGATAGATCGATTACAGATAAGTTCCCGCGTCTCCCACGAGGCGGTGCGTAGGGGTTATTAGAGAAAAACAGGGTGGAGAGGGAGGATCCAGATTGGTACATAGGGTGTTTCTCAATTTTTTGACTCGTTTCAGAGACTACACCAATTTTACAATGCAGACATTCAAATTTAATTTCAAGTACACGTATTGCGGAGTTACAGAAACTGTACAGGACTTAGGGCAGTGACTCTAAACGTTTTTTATCGTGCACCCCTTATATAACATATCCACAATTTAATTTTTTTTCTGTTTGTGATAACAGAGTCAGCGTGGCTTAGTGGGTAGAGCGCTGAGTTGATGGCTGGTTGGCCAGGGGTTTGATCCCCGGTGAGGTAGGGATTTTTCACCACACCTCAAAATATTCCCAGGACTACTCAGCCTGTTGTTAAATGAGTACCAGGGACTGTCCTAGTAGGCAAACCGCCCGGAGCATGATGCTAACCACATCTCCTCCTTCTAGTGCCGAGGTCAAAAGAATTGTGGAGCTCTACCCTCTACAACCCCCATGTGGGAAAGTTTGACTTTTTTTGTATGATAATGCATGATCTTAGTCCTACTTCTTCGGGAAGTTTCATGTAAGATTAGAGAGACTGCAAACATACACAGTATTTAGAGGGAATCCCCAAGTATCACTTTGCGTACCCGCCCGGAGTCTAAGGAATCACACAGTTCCTTCAACTCAGCACAAAAAAGGAGGAGATCTAAACAGCACTACGCTCTGATTGATTTCACCTCCAGAACAGACACAGTTCTCATTTTAAACTACGCTAAGAAGACCTCATAGCCAGCGGTGATTTAAGACATCACGACTTACTAGACTCAGCACTGGGACCAAAATGAAATGTAAATGGTGCGTTTCCAAGGTAAATGGTGCGTTTTCTACATAAAACCTAGTGTCTTGCCAAAATTCTCCCGATTTCCTTCATGATTAGCGGTAAATAATTTATCCAGTGAATTTGCCAGTCTCTCTAAAATGTAAAATACGTTCTATTTGAGGGGGAAGGGGGGGGTCACGAAGATTTGTACGTTCATTGACTTTCACATTATGTAGACTTCAAGATCACGACTACAAGATCACCCGGCACATGACTAATAAAAGTTTTGTCGTACTGTTAGAGTGAACTATTATTTTTGAGTAAACTACTATATCAGAGTAAACTTGTTGTAATAATGGGTTTTTTGTTGGAAAATAAAAATGTTTTGCCCAGATTCAGAATGAATTCAAAATGAGACCTCAGTACATGAACTGCATGATAATAGTGCACTGATTTCGTACTTAGTGATGTTCCAGACATTCTTGCATTAACCTTGCATTACGTTGTTTTGTTGGTTCGAAATATAGAATTTTTCACCTTTCATGAAATAACCATTAGAAAACTTTGAGATCAAACTTAGGATTCAGAAGGGAATTCTTTTTTCAACATTCAGATATCCATTCAAGGGGGGCTAATTTTCGCTAAGTAAACCTTTGATTGAATACCCAGTGAAGAGTGTTTCAGCACATATTTCTGAATTTTGACAATGTACATGCAACAAACGATAAATGTACTGTACCGGAATTTCAAACAGATGTGTTTAGCACATGCCATTAAATTTCAGGGACACACTGTATCTTCTTCGATACTGAAACCATCCTTGGCAAACAGAGACATAACAAAAAATGGAAATCTTTTTTCCAACTCATCACGAAGGTGTCATAACACGTTCAGAAATTGAAATGTTGATATAGGAGGGAGATTTTCACAAACGATTCAACAGGACGGAGTATGAAGGCAGCATGTAGCTTACTGGGGAAGATGAAAGCCGCAAGAGTATTAGTCGCCGACAGACATAGATGCCAATGCTTGATACTCCTCCATTTCTTTGTCAACGTTTTATACGTTCGCCCGAGGGATCTCGAGATAGGGAGAGTTTCCTTTAAAAATTTCATCGATGAGAGAAACACAAACCATCCCTGTTTTACATTACGATATGATGTTGAATCATGAATTCTAAAGCGAAATACGAACCCAGTATAATTAAATGTGCTCTTGCATCAATAAGATATTCTTATTCAGAATATGACAAGGTGAAAGAGTTCAATGTTTTTATCTTATTTATTTTTCATCAAAAAAAAATTGTAATTAAGTGTGGATACTTTATAATTTTATCTTTACTGGATAATGTCTTTTCATTTGAAATATATGTAACTTGATTACCTGAAAGTTGTTTTTACACGAGTTTATTACCTTCATCAACTTTATTTCTCATTAAACATCACGCTAGGAAGAAGTTTTGTACATTACATTTTGTTCATCTTTTCTTACGAAAACGTTTTGAATCATTTCTCTCAATCAGGAGGATAGTTATATTTATTTTTTAGATGATCTCGACTAGCTTGTATATTTATATCTCTTGTATCTCGGGAATTCCTAATAATTTTTGAAATATGAAATTTGTATTATCTTTTATTGGCACGTTTATAAATGAAGGCCAGAGAGCAAATGCATGCATGAATTTTTGTATTAACCACTTAAATTGATTGAAATTTCAGATACTTCAGATGTTGGTATTCAAAATACTCAAAATTATGGCTTAAGATTACTTTTTATATTTCCTTTTATGGGAGTATTCTCCTTCACTTTTAAAGAAAGAATATGAACAATTTCTCGTGTTTTCATACCGTCTACAAAAAACATTAATTTTAAGTATCCTAGTTGTCTAATGTAAACTACGAATAAATTTTATTCGTTTTCGCTAAGAAGTTAAGGAAGACAAAGAAAGCTATTGTTGGAGAAGAATTCTTATTTACGAAGAGTTAAGTTTTGTTTTAAAAATAACTCTGTTCGCTGTACATGTTTTTCAAATTGTCCCCTTCATCCGTGAACCCAATTACATGGACCAATCAACCTTGCCTTGTAGCGCTCAGGCGCTCCAATTATCAGGCGGGGAGTTTTAAACATAGCATTGTTGCAAGGAAAAATGGCGCTCGCTTCTTTAGGCTTCAATTTTCCAGCAGCAGAGGCGAGCACCTTGCAAGAATGTTAATGAAACTCGATATGAACCATTACGCGGATAAAATCTTGGGCGATAATTCCAGAGGTGGTTTTGGAATTAAAATCAATCAACGGTGTAATGCGGGTCCATAACCGTGAAATATGTAATGGACTTCGACACGATAGCTGGTCACACAAACAAAAGAAAAGAGGCGGATGAGAGCATCAGTTGTTCCACTGTCTGGACAAGTGGACACCAACATTATATTATCCCCAAGGATCATTGGAGTTAGAACTTATCTTCTCGTTGATAGCACATGTGATTTCTTCCAGTAAGTGTTGGGGAAAACTTACGTGGACCGGGTTTTTCACTGGTTTTCTTTGGGGTGCAGGCAGATTTTACATACAAGCTTCATAGGTGTGGCAGTCTATTGTAATAATTAATTTCGAATAGAGAATGGATAGATTTTAATAGTTAAGATTTATAAACAATATATTCCTATTAATATATAGTTTTATAATGATACTTTCTTGTGAACTGTCTTTTTTGTTTTATGAAATCAAATTTAGTTGGTATTCTGTTGATATTGTCACACGTTGCTAACTAATTTTATGTTCAAAAATTACATTAAATAGATGCTGATGTTTAGTAATGGTCCATCTGACAATTCATTGTAAGTCAAGTTTTGATTCGGAACTGTAATTATTGTAGTCTATGGGTAGTATATAACACATGACTCTAGGATAAGTGGTTATATACAAGGAATTAAATTGGTTATAAGTTTTCCTGAAGATATTTGTTCAATTTTCTGCTTTTATGAACTGTGACATTTCAGGTGCCATTCGACCCATACGTTCACTGGTCCAGTCCACGTACGTAACAAATTAGTGATCAATAGCACGAACCCCGCTATCACTAACATTTTTTAACTTGATTAGCATAACTAGTACTGTTCGGGAGAGCAATTGTGCGCAACTTTTTACTTGCCAGACAAGGATGCTTGACGTAAACCGAAAGTAACACAATTGGGGATCAAAACTCTACCAAAAATTACTCTAATACTTTCAGTTCCTTCCATTTATTTTAACGCATCAATTTTCCATTACACATTACAAGAAATAAATATACTATTTTACATTGCATTTAAATGTTATAGATTAAAGAAACGGATGGAATATAAATAACGTAGCAATGAACGTTTCATTTCAATAATCTGTATTATCTTGAATTCTAAATCATCATATTATTTCAGGGCACTTGGCAATTTTTCCAACCTTTTTGGCTGAAACAACTTAGTTAAATATGTAACGCTAAAGTAATAATTCCAAACTTTGTCAAAATTTATTTAGCTGTTTGTACTTTTATTGCACCTCGAATCCATAGTAAGAAGACATGTCGGGTGAAAAAAATCTTCGACAATTGTAGATTTCTTAATGAATATCGAATCATTTTCGATCTTCTAGGGAGATTCTTTCAAAAATGGCGCCTAAAAATTAATTAACCAAAATTAAAATGTTTACTCTCAGAAAAACAATAAACCCACCACCACTAACAACAGACAGTTCCACTCCTGCCAAATACATTGATGTATGAGTAGATAAAAGACTTACTTAAATTAAAAATAAATTACTATAAATAATGCTATATCAAGCACTAAATTCTTGCACTGCTGAGAAAAGCACTCAAGAAAAAAATAAATAAACTTTGTTGTCAAAAAAGCAGTTGCAAACTGCGTATGACCACGTGGGGGATAATAAACTAAGTTACTAACCGGAAACCAGCAAGGGACCATCCCATCAATTGCGATCAAGGGCCCATGGGCAGTGGCGGATTTAATATTTATAAAAGAAATTATTTAATAAATACGTACTATTATCCACTTATTATTTAAAATGAATTGTAGTTATTTTTGCAGTAAAAATTCGAGATTAATAAAACAAAGGTATTAATAACATTCCCGCCCAAGGAAAATCTGCCACTACCCGGAGGAAAACTGGAGAAAAACCCGGGCCAGGATGGGGCTACAGAGATAATGTACACAACCGTGTCAAGGATGCGTACATTGAGAAATAATCTTTTAAAAAGGAGTAAAATCACCATGCATGAAAAGGGAATTTAATCAGTATGTAAAGTACTATAAGAATGGTGTGATAAAGTATAAGAGATATTTACATCACTTACGTAATCTGAAGTAATGTGGAAAACAATAGTTGTTAGGAAATTGAAACTCTCATACGCATATAAATATTAAAAACTTTGTATGGCCACAAGTCGGATCGGAAAGCAAAAAAAAAAAAAAAGATTTAATCATATAGTAAGTATCGGAAAAGCAACCTCGACACCCCACGTTGTACGTCACAGAAGAGGTGGTAGTATTAGTGGTGGTTGTCGTACCCACGCAGAGGCGAAGACCACGAAGACCAACATCTCTCAGTTACCGCTCTACTCGGCGCCGCAAATTAATTCCCTCTTTCCACGCGAATTAATAAAAGTTTAAGTGGTCATTTCCAAGCCAGAGATGGAAATTATAATTATTTCGAAAGCTCGTTAATGCGGGGTCATTAATTTGCACCCTGAGAGTTTTCTGCTCGGGTGAACGTCGTGCCGAGTCCTGTTCGCGAAATATCATTCACGTACATCGAGTGACGTTTAACTTTGTCAAATCTTGCGAATGGAAGGAGATGAGCAGTTAGAGCTACTTGTGTATCTATTTCCAGAGTTCATGAAGATTGATATTTACAGTCGAACTTGGATAATTTGAACTAATTATACGAAGTAATCGCGAAACTATTAAACATGATACAACATGGCATTATCAGACGTATCCTGCAAATGGAAAAATTAAATATTAATTTAAACAATATTCATGAGATAGAAATCTTAATTTTTTAATTAGCAGTTAATGAATTTAGAATGAATTAAAATGTTCAAACACTGTCAATACATGTCAATATATTTTCACAAATATACAAGTTAGTGAAAATAAAATTAACTGATAATATTATTAATGTACTAAATCTACTGATTTAATAATAGATCTCCGCACTAATTTCCCCTCACTATTTAAAATATTTTTACTTGTATCACAAGAAGAGCAAGATTTTCAGCTCATTTTTAAGCCAATTTTCGAGTGGAATATTTTCACAAGGAAACGGGGCAATATGTGAGGAAACTGCATGGTCATGTAACTTTCTGCCGCTGAATATCGCTCCCCTATAATTTTGCATTTGCATGTGCAATTCATACTGGTTTCCAAAACGCAGGCAATTTTAACACTTTCTGATTGGTCCCATCTATAAACTTATGCACGAACTGCAGATTTGTAAGAAATATGTTCGTGCTTGTGTGGTATTTAGAATCCAATTATACTATCTTCGAAATGGGAGATGCACAAACTATCAGGTGCTGGTTCTATATTCTGTGTGCCAGGAGTGAAATGTGACTGTAAATGACTGAGACTCGGGATATGGAAGAGAATACCATTCAGAAATTTTAAGTTTCGCCATATATGTCTGGTATTTCTTAGGATAATCTATTTTGTGTCTCATATTGTGAGGTGCCTCATACGAGTTATTTACAGATCATATACACAGTAGTAAAGTCCTACATCAACTTTCGTATCGTAAGAGAAAATAACGTAAGTACATATAAGAGAAAATTTTAGTATCTTCTAAGTACTATGCAATGGACAACACAAAAGATTGCAGACGAATAATTAATCTGCAATACTCATCATGATATAGTAACATTTCAACCATTGTATAAAGATATCAAATGCATTAAATTTTAATCAATTCTAGATTGATCTGAACAAGTGAATGAAAACCTCTTTCAGTTATTTTTAATAAACAAATAAAATTTAGTTTAGTGGTTGCTTTTTGTATATGCAAATTCAAAATTTATTTATTCTAATATCTAGAAATTCAAAATATCTTGAATATATTCTTCAAATGGGTTACTTCCACAAAAACTTTAATCTATTAAACGAAATCACAGTGATGTATCTGTAATTTATTTTATTATGAAACTTCAGAATTTCTTATAAAAGGATTTTATTTTACTTCGTCGAGTTTTAATCCCGCAAAGCTTCTATAGTAGGAGGAACTGCGAGACAAGCTGGTTTGTACAAATGCCGTAACGTGTTGTTTACATAGAACGCAATGCAGCTAAGAGGATTATGCCGGGTAGACAATATTTTCAAAAGACGTCCTGTTTTCAGTTGCAGTACGCGAAATTCCTGGAGACAAGACAGTCATCACACATTAAAAGGATCGTTTGTAATTCTTGCAGGAAATACATTTCTCCTGAGGTATGTCATAAATTTGTTGTTTACAGAGAAATAAAGAACGCCGAGAATTACAGAAACGTGATGTAAAACAAACAAAAAGACTTTTTTAATATTCTCGACTAAACAAAATGCCTTAAAGCTTTCCTTCATAATCTTATATTTCATGCTTTACATATTTCCCCTCAAAGTTGTGAGGTTGTTATTACTATACAATCCAACACATATTTAAATAAATCAAACAGAAAATATTTAGATTAAAATTTAATGTGGGATACATATGTCCTAAATAAACACGTCTAATCTATGTGACTAACTTATTTCGTGTACTTTCAGATGAGTTTTCAATAAAATCTCATGAATTTGAAAAGTTTCTTATTTATGAATCCATACACTTAAATAGACGTTCCTAAAAAACAATACAGGTGTGTTTCCTGTGACTATATTATATCAAATTATCTCCCGATGGCTCTAGACTGAAAGAAGGCTGACTGATATTTATTTACAAGGACAGAATATGTAATTATACGAAAGGTGGCTGATTTCATTTAATGTTTGCAGAATCTTACGACAATGATAGTAAAGTTGATTATAGTAAAGATGATTGACTGAGGTATATAGGCAAGATCTTCTCCACTTATTTACACAATCTGCCGTTTAATCCATATCAAATAACTATTTAGTTCTCAAGTATGCGCTCTCAGCAGAAAAACATGGAGCTTGGTACTATGCCATTCCTATACACTAATTCATGGTCAGACCTCCGCATCTGAAGTTAAAATATTTTGAAAGATTATAGACGTATCACAAATTAGGTCCCTGATAATGTGGAATTTGTAACGTTGTGCTTTTTAAGTTAGTTTAATTTTTATTGAATTTGTACATTTCCTATTTTGTGCATATATCCAGAGAAGTAACAACCTTCAAGTTTCTCTCGTATAAATTTCGTAGTACATTTTTGGTTGCAAATAATATATTTAATTTCACAATTGTTTTCTGGGTGACAGAATGGTACCAATTCTTGTTTTTTTTTCTCCTTTGGTACTTTCGTCCTCAAATCTTCGTTGCATACCTTCCTCAGCTTCTTTCGCGAATGTCTTCCGTTCTCACTTCACCATTCCCCACCCTCCATGTCGTCTTCAATGCTTTGCTTTTGAAAGCGCCCAGAAAGAAATTTCTCTCCTTCTTTCCCTCATCCTCATCATTCCACTTCTCGAGAAAACAAGAGAACTGAAAGCCAGGCCTTACCTCCCTCTCGCCTCACCACCTCTCTCTTCCCCCCTGATGTCTTTTCTAGCCAAAACTTTTATTTATTTCTCCAGTGGATATTTATTCTCCTTTTTATACAACTTTTCTTCACTCCCCTCCTCCGGTCGCTGCCACCGGAAAAGAAACGCTAGCGTCGCGAAGACAAATGTATTGACGAAGTGCATTCTGCGGAAGTCGAGTGTTTCGAGAAGAGAATCACTATATTTCTTTCGACGACGACGACGGTGCAGGAGGTAGCGACAGTAGCTGCCCTGGTTGCGACGAGGCGAACCATTCGCCCCACAATGCATCCGGCGCGTGACAAATGAGCTACGGGGCCGCGCATTACTGCTTCGGTGACGTAGGCCCACTTCGCCGAGGAGAATGGGGGTGGTGAGGGTGGATTGGGTAGCGAGGACGAAGACGGGAAACACTTTGCGAAGTGCCCGGGACGTCACCACGCGAATTCTAATGAGGAGTCAGACGTAGCTTGCTTTTTCTCTTGTGACGGACGAGAGAAAAAGAAGGGAGAGAGCAAGGACTGATTTGCTCCCATTTGGAGAGGATCTTCGCGTTCGAAGGAAGAATAGAAGATTCTTCAGGTAAGTTACGAGGGTGGGACTTAACAATAGGATAGGATACAGTTTTAACCATCTAATAGATAGAAAATATTGACTGACAAAACGAAGAGTGATACTTATAAACACACTTGTAAGGAATATTAATAAGTCTTTAAGTAAGTGTCGGTGGCACCGTAAATCTGCTACTCAATCTAATATCTAATAAACACAACATATTGAAAACGAGGAGTAAATTAATACTTTAACCAAAAGTTAGTGGTAGTTCAGCTCCGCCAATTTGCTATACAATTCATATTTATTCATACTTCTGATCCTCAAAGATTAAATTATTTAGACACCTGCGTAAGTTAAATTATTGAATGTAAAAAGAAAATATTGGTAAATCCTTTGAGTATGTTTTAATCTTTACATAATTTATTTATTGCACATCATTTTCCATATATAATAAAAGCAGTTGTACTATAATTCTGAGAAAAAATGAATTAAACGCTCACATCAATGATATTTAGAGTCGGTAGAGCGTAAATGCTATTGAAATGAATCAATGAAAGTATTGAAGGAAGATACCATACACGTTTTCAGATTTCGCAACCCATCGCTGATCTCTCTCCATAGATTCACCTGTCTGTGAATACTGCGCATCTCCCTTTGCTTCTTCTTGCCATTGACGAAGCAAAGGCATTTTCTGCGATACGCCCAAAGGTATCGCGCCACCTCACACACAAAACAGCACCGTGTTCGCTGAAGGGCTGTTTCTCCCGGACGAGGTAAGGGCCGGGGATGGGTTTTGCCGCAACTTCCTCATTCCGGGATTACTGCAAGCTTGAGACACGACAATGAAGTGGAAACAGAATACTCAGGTACATTGCTTATCGTCTGTGTAACTTCAGTGACCACATTTTCCACCTTTCACCTTCCCATCTCCATTCAGATGCTTTCATCAACTTTGTGCTCCTTTATTCTTTACAAAAAGAAAATGTATTGGTTTATTCTCTTGATGTGATAAATATTCAGGTTGAACTCTTCTTTAAGAACCTCTTTCACAATATCCAAATAATATTTTAGAATTTAATTTCAACACCAAAAAAACATCGCATTCCTATATCACTTTTATCTAAACAATCATTTATACCATTTTTTATTTAGGAAACTTACCTTAAGATCCCAAAAGAAGTTAAAATCGTGTATATTTTTGGGTGTGTAATCTATAAATGATTCAACATTTTTGAGAGCTTGTTGACATTTTGTATGACTTACCAACTAAATCTCAAACTAATATAATTCTATTAAATTATTGTATTAGTAATTACAACCTAGTCCTCACCAAATTATAAACTTATCCATTAAATAAATTTAATAAATGAATTCGGAGATGTGATCTGCGTGATAATCCTGATTCACAACTTTCCGTAACGCACTGTGAATCTCCACATAATCAAACCTAAACAGTACCTCCATCTCTCGGCATCCTCCTTCCTCTCCAAAGTCTCGTTTCTCTGCAGGCGCCTTGGTCCACCGAAATCTTTCACGAAGGCTCTGAATGCATTCGCCAGCTCCGGATGGACTGCGTCCAATCGGCAAGTTGTTTGCCCGGAAACAGTCCGGGAACATTCAAAGCCTTTGGCGTGGCGGCGGGGCCCTCCTCTCTCTCCCTCCCACCGCTGAGGTGGGCGAAGGGAGGGGAACGGGGATGGGTGTTGTTTCAATGCGATTGCCGCGCGGGCGCCCTCCGCCACCGGATCTTGCACTAAGTTGCTTCTATCTGCGAGCCTCTATGAAGCCAACAGAGCGCAAGAGGCCTTCCGTGGAGGAGATGGTTTACTTCACAAACTCCGCTCGGACCTCCTCAACCTCCCTCCCGCAGCCGTTGAGGAACCTCTGTACTCAATGCTGCTGCCTGGGCTTCGTCTAAAGAGAGAGGGCTCAATGGCAAAACCCATAGCTTCATTAGCCTATATGCTAGTTGATTGGGTGGATCGCTAGAGATGGAGAGTCAGTGGATTTGACTCAGTCACTTGGGATGTGATGGGAGGAGAATGGCGATGACAATGTGGTCACGACGAAGATGGTCCGAGGTGAAGGTAGATGCAGAGACTGTAACCGTCTGATGCAAGGGTTTGAGGAATAATGTGCTTTGGGGTTAAAAAGGATGGTGTGTCTTATGGAGAAAATAGGGAGATAGAGAGATGCATCCCTTCATCTTCAGCAAAGGGATCGTTAAACAGTGTTGTCTGTCTGATAAGTAATAAACTGTTACAGCAGTGGACGATGACTGTAGTGTATCGAGTTGCAGAAAATAAAATTCTTTGTCCGGTTCTTTTAGTTGTTTTAAAAGATTCAAAAATTTTAATACAAAGCATTCAACTCATATTTGAAATTCATGACATTAAAATAAACAGCTGCAGAGTTGACAAGAAATATATGCTGAAAACAATGGGTTTTATAGTAATGTTTTGTTCAGTGGATGGAATATTGAAGGATTCAATGCTGTGACCATTTTTTACAATGTTCGTCCAATGCAATGGTAATATTCAAAGCTCATGGAGATCGTTCGAGGCTATGTCAATTTTTTCCTTGTTTTTATGCAGTAGTAGATATAGACAGTAAACTGGAGATTGAATACTTTTCTAACGTTTGGATCCATATTGAAATCTCATTTTGCTTCAAAGGGTCTTAATTTTTTCATTTACTTGGTGTAAAAAGTCAAGTTATTTCCTCAATATTAAGTCACTGGAATTCATAAAATATGTATTTTAGAATATAAAAAAACAACTAAACCGTCAAACTTGAAAATAAGGCAATTTTGGATCATTTTTCACCCCAATACATCTACATATGTGATTTTCATCGAATTTGTTAGAGTACTCCCTGAGAAAAAGTGCATAGGATAAAGTGGGGATAGAAGCCGACACAGGGCAGATGCCGCAGAGAGCATTTAACTAAACGAGCGCTTCTTTCGCCAAACTGACAAGTTAATTGTATACTTCTGTACCGTGACCTGTTGTCATTTCTTAATAAATAAGTTTTCTGAGTTATTCGAATATTTATTCTTCAAATTGATCGGTATTGATTGGATGGTCCCTTGCTTGCTTCCGGAAAGTAAAGTAGTTTATTGTTTTCTACGTAGTCATACGCAGCTTGTAACTATTTTTGTGACACTAAATTTATATATTTATTTATATTTTATTCAAACCTACTTGGTAAGTGGATAAAGTAATTGTAGGATAGATTTTTGTAGATTTTTTTTAGCATTACAAGCAAAGATTTCGTTCAAAATTCAGTTTGTAAAGAAGAGTTTTAATACATACAAAATTAGCTTTCATTGCTAGGATTTTGAACAAATGAATAATGTTGTAAATTAATTATTTTGCACACCTTTGAAAATTACAAAATTGAAAACTGAAACTGAGACGTCTGTCCCCACTAACCCAAAATCAAGTTTTGCAGAAATGAAAATTAAAACACATAAAATTCGAAATGTACACTCTCAAAAACGTTGAGATGTTTCGGCTTTCGCATTTCACAGTCCAGAAGACATTGAAATTTTCTTTCTCCTTATCCGTCGACAGATCTCAAGAGTTAGACGTAATGCAAGACATTCTAAATTTGGAAAGATTATTGTTGTTTTTTTAAATTCTGAATTAGCAAAGACTCCCATGGATTAGATATCATGAAGCACTTTTCTGTTTCCTCTGTAAAGTAGATACGTAAAAATTAAATTTTCTCTCAAACAATAATTTTTAGTTTTCATAATGATTAACTCATGTCAAAAACCCAAGTACAACTCCTGTATTTCAAGCCGTTTAAGACCATGAAAACGAGAAGTACGCACAAGAGAAATTTCGTTAACTGGACTAAGTATGTAACGAAACATAGACACCCACAAATTTTCTAAATTCACAACCTGAATGGATTGTCTGTGACAGCTATTAAAGAATAATTATTAATATTTTATAATTAATAATATTCTATAACTTATTTACTTTTCTTATTAAATAACTCATAATAGTACACAAATTTATTTAATTTTATTTATGCATATGTAGTATAAATAATATTATTTAAAAACTTCACAAAGTATTTTTGTTTAAATTACTATCCTTGTCAATTATACATCACTTTTTAAAAAAATTTAACTGACAAAAATTTATGATTTTAGGAGTATTGTAAAAAAAATTCCAAATTCGATGATAATATATTTTGGGGATTGAAATTTAAAAATGTATCATTTCTTATGTATTGCCTACCAAATGTCATTAGGTGAATAATAGTAAGAAATTATATTCGCCAAATGACTTGTTTGCCAGAAAAGAATGGACCCTTATCATCCAAAATCGTACGGCAATAGAAGTATGACGATTTATTTTAGTGTATATTTTTTATTATTTCACGTTCACTGCAGTTTTACTTATAATGCATAGAAAGAAACAATGGATTTTGTAGGTTACGTTAACACTACAAACGAACGTTTATAAGACAATGTATTGACGTGGTGTTGACTCTAATTAGTGAAAATAAATTTGATGTTATTAAAGTATCATATCAGAGACGAAAGAATATTAATTTATTAGTTAATTAAGAAAGGACTTATGTAAATTTTATAATTATATTGCTACAAAACTGAGAAGAAACTTAGTTTTGAATTCATATTTCAAATGGACAAAGCGTGCAGTCTTTAGCCGGAGGACCACAAAGATTATGCTCTATATTCGGTATTTTGATTTATATGATAATTCAATCCCATATATTATTTCTAAAGGTAACTATTTCGAAGCATATCGATTTTTTCATTATATTTGCACTTAACTAATTGACAAACATTGGGTATTATTACAAAGATTATTTTGTGGTATTCTACTCAATGAAACTATTATTACATTTTCCCTATTTTTATAATTTGTTAAAAAGACGAATTAAAAGTGTTATAAGTTTGTAAACCACAGTTTACGTTACTCACATCTCTCTGTCTTGACGCTTAGAACATTGTAAGAAAGATCACATGTAACCAATGCCAATAACCCTATTCTAACGGCTTTACAATGTTGTTTGGATACTACAATTGTATTCTTTCATCAGTTAACTGAGAAGAGCTCGAGGTTTGTTTAGTACATATTATGTAAATGAGAGTTACACTTATTCTCACTATTCTAGCTAAACCGAATGCAAAATACAACCAGAAATTTCCAAGTGACAGTCTCTGAAAATGGAAATAAAAAGGGCGATGCTCATTATCCTTCAACATACACTTCTCGACTCGCGACTCTTAAAACCATTCGGAAATCTGCATATAACTCACGATGACAGAATTCATTTGTCTACGAGAGAAGAGAAAGAATGGATACAGGAGTGAAACCAGACGAACATACTGATACGTCCACTTTGCGAGACTTTTGCGATGTTATCTGTGTCCGAATAACGATTCGATCTGGAATAACGTCTCGTAGAAAATGGATGCAACTCTTCATATCGACAAGTGAAATTGGACTGTTCTATCACCTATGACTCTCGATCTACTAATGATCATCTGTTTTCGGAAGAGGATATGTCAGCTTAACAAGAGAGTAGGTTTGAGAAGAAGTTGACCCCGAACTCATTGCATATATCAAGACAGGAATAGGAGAAGAATACGATGGAACGATGTTGAAAGCAGAAGTTCGAATGAGGAAAGCATTAGTAAATTGCTGAGTTTGTGATATCTAGACAGAGAAGAGTGGTGGGTTCTTTGCCTCGCAAATTAAATGTGGACGAATGACTTTGTCGTGATTTTCTAAAGGAAACTTTGTAATTATGTTCACTCGCTCGCCTTGTAAGGAGACAACTCGAGAAAAGGGCAGCTTTTAGGAATCAATCACGAGAGAAAAAGGCTCGAAGAATTCCTTTAAAGATGGTCCGATGGTGAGGGTAACAACCTGTATAAAAGCAGAAACGAATGGCACATTTTACTAATCATGAACCATTCATCAAAGGCATCACTTTTATGAAATCTAAACGTTGGAAGAAGAAAAGAATAAATAAAAACACACGGAATACAAGGAGATATCGGACTATGCCTTAGGAGAGGAACCGAAAGGTTCGTTATACACAAAAAGTCTTGGGATATACAGTATCAATCCCTTTCATTGAGTTCTTCTTAAGGGTGTATGGAGGAGATAAAAGCGAACCAAAGCACGAGTTAGTCGGCAAACAGAGCGAGCTTTTGTTGGAAAGTCTGTTTCTACTGAGCGTTCTAAGATGGGAAGAGGAGGAGGTGGGGTGGGAGGAGAAGATCTGCCTAATTCCGACGTCTTTCTATTTGCTTTTCGCTTTTGCCGAGGAATGAATACGAAACGTTGAGCATAATCTCTGTGGACCTCCGACTAAAGACTGCACGCTTTGTCCATTTGAAACATGAATTCAAAACTAAGTTTCTCCTCAGTTTTGTAGTAATATAATTATATAATTTAAATACGTCTTTATGTCATAATTAACTAATAAATTAATCTCGAAATTCCGTCGTCCCGTGTGACACATTAATAACACAAAAGTTATATTCACTAATTAGATATTCAACCCCATCTACAATACATTGTCTTATAAATGTTTGTTAATTGTAGTGTAAACAAAACCTACAGGAAAAAGCATTGTTTCTTTCTATGCATTATAATGTGCATCATCTAGTGAACACATATCGTCAGTTTGAACCCCTACAACACACCTAGATATACATCATATTGATACATATTTACAATGTTCAAAGAAAAAATTAAACGTTCAGTGCATAAAGAGGTGACCATTAAAATAGTCAAAGGAGGAACATATATTGAAAGCGCGTTTCGTCGTCCATACTAGTAGCTATACTGAGTTGTTCCCCAATTTGAAAATATACTCGTGTATTATAGGGTGTGCTGCAGTATTATTTGCTTTTAATTGACAACAATCGGTGGCATCACAATTTTTTTTCAATGTAAAAGGAAACGTAATAATTTAAAAATATAATTTTTTTAAATTTGTCTTTTGAAATAAAAAAAATTCTTTCCAACTTCAATATGAACTAGGGTTGTTTTGTACGAGACAGAATTTAAAAATCGTTCTGTTAAGTCATAAAAAAAAAGAATACATCTTCAGAGTTTTTACTCATACAATAACACATACGTTACATTGTTTGTCATGCATGAGTAAAAACTGAAGAAGTATTCAGCGACAAAGGAGAAAACGAGAAAATATCCTCAAACCCTAATTTGCATATATCTATATTATTACCTACCCTCTTCATTCCGTTTCTTCCCCTCGCCATTCCGTCCACCCTCCTTTATCACATCCCACCACCCACGCGTCGACGACTCATTTCCAAGCCTCCACAACCTCTACTCCCTCATCGCACAGAGAAGACTGATGGGGTGACAGCGAAGGCGGCGCCCGTGCGACTCAAAGGAGGACTTGGAGCCCAAGTTTGAATACACAGTACGCAACCACCAACACCGTCACCCCCTCACCCGCCACCCCGTCCTCCGATGCCGCAATCCGGGAGGGCCCCGTCGCCAGCTAATACAACCACCCTCCTCCATCGTAGTATCCCCCAGCTCGCGTCCATGCTGCTACTGGCGCTTAGGGTCTTATGTAATTACCAGCGACCCTCCCGACTGACTTGCATCGTGTCACCATCCCTGCACGCGTCTGTCTCATGCTTAGATGTCATTTTCTTGTACACATTCTCATCACATTCACTTGAATTTTGTCACTATGGGAGTCTTTGGGAAAGTTCTTTAGTTGTCTCCATCATTATGTTTCTGACCAATGAAGATCTGGTTGGTCAGTTGGATGATATCGAGGTCTCTCTCTCTCTCTCT
>NNCF01135579.1:17206-46202 GCA_002313205.1 Laupala kohalensis | reverse complement strand
ATCACTTCCTGAAAACTAAGCCAGTTCACTGTATGTTTAAATTAGTGATCATCTTATGAAGTCTATTATGAAGTTGACACAATGTCCATTTGCATTGAAACCCTTATATTTTAATACAAAACAATTATAAAAATTATCTCAGCCACAAAAGTCTTTGGCATATTACGCACACTTCATGGAGTTTCACTGGTATTTTAGTGACGCAAGCAAGGTACCGTACTCGGCACTTCATGCAATTACCTTATCATATGAGTTCAGCCACAAACCGCCGTGGAGGACCCACGTTCATTGATGCGTGTAGTCGCCTTCATCCTCAAGTGCCCATTCATGAAGACCTGAGACTTCGTCCTTCCTACGTCAGCTGCTACCCCTGCCAAGTTGATCTCAGCGTGGGATGTAAGATGTCGTACTAGCATCACCAAGCGCAACTTGATAAAGAAATCAAGCCCTTAATGGCTCTCGTACAGTTCAGCTACCACTGACCGAGAACCGAATTGTTCATCACAAAAGAAACTAATTATTTTAGGCGAAGTCAGCACTATTCGCGCCGAACTAATTCAGATTCGGAATAATTACATCGTAATCATGTCTAAACAGTTCGTAGCACGCCGGATAACAGTCAGAGACATTATACTCATAATGATCAGACTGATGCTGATTACTCGAATGATGTGATAAATTGTCTTAAAATGATTACTAGAATCTAGAATCATCTAGCTGCCCTCAGACTGATGTGTTGTAAGAATGTTCCGCTCTAAGATAAGATATGATAAGATACTGGAGCGTCTCTTCCGCTCGTTTTTATAACCATATGGCCCATGGCCCAAAAATCGAGGGAACAAACTCCTCCTCCTCTGATGCAGGCAATTCTTTCTAGCCAATAAATTAGCAATTTTCTTCTCACATGACTCGCCTATGATTGTCTCGACTTGTCATGACGTATTTTCAATTCGGGCCAATAACATCGCTTGTTTTCACTAACACTAACTTCACTTCTTAACTCAGTGTTTTTCCAGAACTGACACCAAATTTACAACCCACATCTCAACGACACACTTGTTTCACAAAACTCGTTTCATTTCCCCCTCCAGATGAAGAACATTTCTCTGTTCTCCGAAAAATAGCACTTAACTTGACATATCTGGTAAACGTCGTTGTCACTTTATTTCGAACCCTCAACTTCTTCTGCGCAGACGTTCCCCATTCTATAATTCTGTGTAGTATTTTCTCAGCTTGTGTTGTATGAACACGTGTTGCCCGGTACAATGACCAGCCTTCGTTCTACTACGTCCCTTTTTACGATTAAAAACCCATGTCGATCCACAGACCTGCTAAGGGAACTCTCCTTCTGGCGAAGGGTTCTATGACCTTTCTTTTAAAAACGCCGCCCCTTCGTACTTCTCCTTTTAACTTGTCACCACCTATCAATTATTTATTCTTGACTAATTTGACCGTTTTCTATCATCATTTTATTTTGAGACTGTCCATATCCTTTTCCAGAATTGCTAAAAACCTTTTAAGAAAAATACTGGCAGTTGCCTGCCATCAACAATAAATATAAATGATGTATAATTCTCCCTTCGTTCCACCCGGATGATGTAACAATCTGACCTCCATCACTTTATATATTTCTACATAATACTTTCTCCTGTTTAAGAGATCTGTTCGCTATAGAGTTTACCTATCTAAAATTATCTTTCTTTAATGTAACATAATTAAAATTATGTTACTCCAATCCATTGTCTGGATATTGTATATATGCGAAATTACAACTCTATGTTTAAATTTCTCTGAAAGTCTTTGATGTGTACCTGCCAAGAGCACCGTCCAATGTAGTACGAAGTATCGCAATATTTATTATGGAAAATATGTGAAAATGTACTACCTAATCTATCTTAAACTTTAATTTCAAAATGTTATTATTATTGCATATATTTTAATTCAGACAGTTTTCATTTTCCCTGAAAGCTAATTCTGACTATTCAGGGATATGTTATTTAAGCTTAAGTTATGCCCGCTATCGCTGACAAATGCTGTTTAACGCGTACTAACGCTGATAGGAAAACGGAAAGGTAGCAGATAACAGAAAGGAATGTCCACTCTTAATGGTATATTTTATCATCTCTTAAATATCCAGTGGATTGAAATAATTGTTAATTAATTTTACAATTTCGGAAATTAAAAAATTATTCAACATAGATATTAAAATTTTATTGTTTGTAAATACGGCATACGTAATATCAGAATGTACATTTAAGTGGTTGTCTTAAATAAAAACAACTGTTTTTTATATTTTGATTGATGAATTACAATGGATAGTAATTCTCTGAAAGAATATTTCGTACTGGAGTATCATAAGAATTCCAAAAACCTTAATTTGAAAACAAAATCACATAAAGTGTTCTCCTCTGTACTAAGTCAAAACCTCACGTTCCGAACACAATCATAGATGGTCTATCTATCGGCTGATGACACAAAGAATAGGTAATGTGTTCACAAACTTTTTTCAGTGTCTTCTATATCACGTGTCTGGATGAATAGCAATAATAATTTACTATGAACTCTCAGCACTGCACCAGAACGATTTTAGCTCTCTGATCATACAAGCGGAATTTATTTAAGACCATACGTTCCTTACCATCGTACCGCATTCAGTCACATTCTCGTATGAATGAAACATTACTCGTACTTCACGTTATAGTCCCTGAAAAGAACCTCATACCGAGTACCTCATATCGAGTTAGGTATTCAGTTCGTGTTTCTGTCGTTACTTAAAACAATTTAAAATTATGAATTTTCAACAGAGTAACGGGCTTATTTCAAAAATGAAAAATGTTTTCCTAAAAAAAAGAAAACAAGAAAATTAACCAATAGTTTTGTATAAAATATTGGTAAAAAATTATACAACACTTTCTGGTCTGTACAATTCGACCAAACATTAAATTTAATTTTTTTTAAAAGTGTGTAACCAATCTCATTTCTTTCGATGATAGATTTTCTCACGGTCATATAAATACCTCATATGTTTTTTAAATACGTAAATTATATGCTTCGAAAATTTTAAGCACTCGCCGTTTAACATTATTCAAAAGTAAAGTTTAAGAAATTGTAAAGTGCTAATAGTTTAAATGCGACTTATAAGAAAAAATCAGCATGATTACTGTTTTCATATAAAATTTCAAATTTTCATATAATTCCTCCTCCGTATTACGTGATAGTTCAAAAAAATACATCATGGTCTTTTCGAATGTAGAGGTTGTAATCGGACAAAACCATGATTCATAGTTCTTTATACGTAAAACTCCTCACTTAAATGTGTATGGGGCAGGGGATAACAATGGACCATTAGCTTTTTGTCAGTCGGAATGAGGGCAGTGGCAGTCGAAAATAACCACAATCATCTTCTGTACGAGTCATCTCGGATCATAGAGTTACTTTTATCTATGGATTAATCGTGAAGAAATATGGTTTTAAATTAAGTTATAATTTTCGGACTTCTTAACAATTTTTATGGCTTGAAAATCGAGAATGATTATCAGCTACCGTAGTTTATACGGACGTCATTCGTAAATTGAGTCATATTAAATGGTCTACTTGAGTTTTTTAAAACAATTTGCTCCATTTTGTATACCGGGCATATACTCGTATTTTTGAATTCTTCATCATCGATTAGTTTAATGCTCAAATTTCATGCGCATTTTTCACGTAGCGATTTGTTCTCAAAGAATAATACATGTTTCTTTCATACCAGACATAATTCGATAGGCAGTGGAAGTACGGTACTAAGTCCATATTTACCTGATGATAACTTCTTCTTTAATTTTCCATTAAAACTTTTTGGTAAAGAATAATTCACCTCGAAATAAATCAGTTTAAACTTGGAAGTCCTACTACAATTAACGTCCATTATATAATCAAATTAAATAAATAGTGCAATACTTACGACCTTTAAAGGACGAACAATATATATTTACTGTTCGTCCATAAAATTTCGTCAGTCTTGCATTATTTATTTAAATTTGGAAGACTTAAGTAGGTAATTCAGGTCACCACCAAAATACGTAAAAATATCAATTTACTTTTTCTAGATAAAACCTTCTGATTTTTTCTCTCTACAATAGGAGCAACAATACTGAGTAAATGTGACACAGTTTTGTCTTCAAACACTAAATTTTATTAAATCTAAGAAATGTTTTGTAGCACCTGCAGTGCAATATCTGACGTATTTTCTCAGAATGTTGACGAAATGCTAAGGATACTATTAAAGAAATTATGAAATAGGATGTGAACTGAATATATGAAACTCATAAGTTTTTATAATAACCTTTTGACATGACTTAATTTTAACACGCACAATATTCTTCTAAGGACTCCAAGAAATTAAAGCAAGTGAATTGAGAACAAAACTACGGGTTCTGTTGGAAAATGTCATTTTTTAGCAAAAGTTAATTGTATTTACCGTAATATTTCTTCCCATAATTTTCTAAAAATATCTCAAATCCAGAAATTTGTTCTTCCATATTTTCTCCCGACATATCTGCTTATTTCAAATAATTCTCTCCCGTCTCGCTTTGGATCACGTCCTCGCTGGTCCGATTAATTTCGCATACAAGAAAAATGAGTAAAGCGTCCTTTGAAGAGGGTCATTAATAGACCCTCGATTTTAGAGGACACTAAAAGATTAGCCTGATTGGATGCGTACACCCTTCCCACCGCTTCTTTGGAAGAGAGGTTTGGAGCACTGACAGGGTGGGGGAGAATCTACCATTGATCATCCCCACGAATTTGAATAAGGACCATCCCTTGAGCGGATCCCCTATGCTCACTGCTGTCAATTCTTCTAAATCCCCGGACTGTGTCCACTATGTGATCTTGGAGGCTAGATAATGAGAATGGAGCGTAACTGTATGATATTTAAACTTAAAAACCCTTTATTTTCCGCAAGTATAAAACATAAGGGTAAGACAAATAGTAATTAATGTGTACCGAACATCATTACATGCCTATAAGAAGAAAAATTTTCCCAAACGAAGTTGCTCAGATCCACTTAGCTCTTTCGTAGTTTGGAACGATTCATTTTTTACAAATTTTGTTATAACGTTGCATTTGAAAAATTGTAACTTTTTTCATAACTGAGGTTTTATTTTCTCACGGCCATACAAATAAAAGAGGACGGTTTTGAATTTACGTATTCGTGACGTCCAACGTCCTACTTTAAAAAAAAAGTTTATCCCATTTTGGTTACCTCAACTTAGAAATTATATACAAGAATACAAATCTTATCTTGAAACCTAAATATTATTCCTTTAATTTCTTTACTTAGTAGTAGAAATGAGCCCACAACGACACCTGTCAACGTTAACACAATTGTGTAGCAAGAAATGGTAACTCGCTCCGCTCTAAGGAAAAGTGACAAGGGTATCTTCAGCAATATAAATTTCTAATATTTTGTATCAAACAAATTGATTATTATAATATTTATAATGTTTAATCTACAAGATGTGTTGAGAATTGTCGAAAACGTCTTTTTGGATCTACCTGAAATAAAATTCGTTCAGCCGTGATTAAATTTTTTGCTTTAAATCCATCAACGCATAATACAATTAATTTTACTGTAGTGTATCTTTCATATGGGTATTCTGAGTCACATTCTATTCAAATTGAAACAAGCGTATCTTTAAATTTACGACAGTAGTGAACGTGTCACAAAACTTTATTTGCATCGTGTTGTAAAAAGATCAGTAGACATTAGAATGTAGTAGAAAGAGGCACCCCGACACTTCGAAATCGTGATATATGACTGACTGCTCCTGTACGCGGAACGCTGTGAACTTGATTACTAATGCGACAGCCAAAAGGATTAGAAAGAATAATAACGCATCACGTGGAATATAAGTTCTTTTCATATATGTAACAGCACAACTTTGCAGAAAGTACTGTGTCCGACTTAATAGAACAGAACAGGAGAATTCTGAAGTTTCCACGACTATGTTGATATGTCACTTCTTTAGTTTTGAGCGTTGACGCAAAGCCTTTTAAACTTAAAGACAGGCAAGTGTAATTAGTTATACTTCGGAAGGACTATGAATGAAGCAAAGCTACTTGCGAACAGAAAAGCATGTTTCTTGGTTTTACCACCGTAGATTATGGTTAACGAAAAGTATGGTATGGGCAGTGGAAGGAAGGGGTTGGGGGAAGGATCGTAAAAGGGAAGACTGCCGTTCATTGCGGACTTGCTCACATGTTTCAACGAAGAAGAGAAACCTTTGCAAACGCAGAGAAAACACAACCATTCCTCCAGGGGAGAGGCGGAAATCGACTGTCTTTCATGTTAACAAGACCTGGGAAAAATTAGGGAAAGACCTAAAAAAATATATACAAGAGATAAATATTTTCGTTTTCTTGTACGCCGAGAAAAAGAGTCGTCTCAAATAGTCTTTCACGTAATTACTGCCAGAAAACGAGGAAATATTTCTTTCATTTTTTTCCCTTCAAATCTCTTTTAGTTGGATCCTTATTTTCTCCCAGTACTTTTTTCTCGTTACCTTTCTCTGAAGGAAAAAGAGCGAATTTGAGCTTCATTCAAATAAATTATTGTAGCATACGTGCATTATACAGCGAGTCTTCTTCCTTCAGTCCACGCAAACAAGACGAAGAATCAAAGGGTATCTCTACGTCACGGCTTTGAAGGAAGGAAAAACCGTCCTTTACTCCTGACAGATGAAAGTTTAACTTCTTTTATCAGAACATTCCGGCCTTGGTGGAGGAGGAGTCAAAGTTAATGTGCTTATTTAACGCAACGAGGCTGATCATTTAAACTGCGCTGGGTTTCGGTTGTTATTCGTATTGCGTCGCCAGAAGGGGAAGTTTGCGCTTTTGACAGGCGGTGACGCGAATGCGGTTGGACATCGTCATGACCGGCGACGGGAACCAGCAGAAAGAAAATGAGCAGGTTTTCTTTTTGTGCTTTGTGGATTCTCAGAGGCCGACAGCACGAGCATCGGCAGCAAAGAGTAAAGATTTCTCATCAAATTAAATGAGACTCTGGATTTGAATAGGAACTTCTTTTCATGGTCTAAGAGGAGGAGGATGTTATACTCTAAGCTACAAATTGTCGGATTAAAGAAACAGATATCGTTGGAAGTATTCCAACCATTGGTAAACTAAATCAAAGATTATATTTTTATCACATATCGGCAATTTGTAAAATATTAATGTCAGTTTGTGTACTTAAATACAGTTTTTGGAGTTATTGTTTGGAGCATACATTTTAACTAATTAATGTCAAATGAACTAATTGGGATATCTCGTTTTTATATGTCAAGATTCTTCATTTAATTATCTAGAAACACAGGTTTTTCAATATTACATTTTAAAAGGGTAATTTGTGTTTTTCGAATTTTTGTAATTTTTACCTTGTTTTATGATCTAACTGGGTTATTTTCATGTCTTTTAACTTTTAAATAAGTAAGCATAATTAAAATATCTAATAACTGGTTTTTGATTTTTTAATATTTTTTATGGGATCCATGGGGTAGAACTGTTTTTAGATTATTTGTCGTTCTCATTAACTGTACAATATTTCCGCTGCATCTCTAATAAATCACCACTAATATATCTCTTATATAGCAACTAATGAAAATATATGTTTGTATTTATATGAATATATTGTTAAAACAAATTCCACTTCGCCGTACATTTTAAGTGACATGATAAAATTTATTTTTCCGTTTAGATTTGCTTATATTATGGTTACTTCAACGCCTGTCTTCGATTTCTGAGACGGTGAAGGAAAACCTGTGTGTTAATTAGATATAATGAGAGTAAAGCACTAGCTTATAGTGCTCTACATTAGACCATCCCCTACTCGTGTCAAGTTTGCTTCCTTTGTACCTTTTTGTGTGTTGTTGCCACAAACATTCGTTTGTTTTAAAATGTTTTCTTTGTGTCATGGCCACCGCTAAAGCGTTAAAATGTTCACAATCATGAATGCGATGAATTGTGCCAAGGGGATATTTATTGGATAATTCAAGTTTATAACGCTTTCCAAGATGGGACCAAGAACTGAAGGGTTCAGAGCATGGTTTATGAACTACCTTATTACTTTCCTTTTGATCCTCGCAATAGCATTGGGTGTCTGTTTAGCAGCTCTGCTAATATTGTTTGCACGAAATCCATATTACAATGCACGTAATGTTATGTACGTGGGATTCCTGGGTGAACTTCTTGTGCGAGCCTTAGAATGTATGAGTCTTCCTTTGGCTGTTACGGGAATAATACTTTGCGTCGTTCGCTTGCGAACTTTTCTAACCTTACAGTTGTTATGTTACACAGTTGTGTACATGTTGGCCTGTAAGTGTTGTGCCGTCATTGTGGCTGTAACTCTCACGGCGATCATCATACCAGAGTACTACAGCATGGATGTATACAACAGAACCCAAGCGAATATCATGAAACTAACAGAAAACATAACCAGTATCGACAATTATCTGGACTGTATAAGAAACTTTTTTCCGACAAATGTGATTACCATGACGTTTAAACGCTACAAAACTGTGCTAATTCCGAAGGATTCTACGGTTAACTCTTTGTTGTGGTCTGTTCAGAGATATGGAACGTATGAAAGAGGCACAAATTACTATGGTATTGTAAATTATTCCATCATCTTTGGAATAACCCTCCTAAATCTTAATTACAAACCTCAGCATATCGCGATGTTATTTGACACATTGTTCTTGATTGTGAAGAAGATCGCAGGATGGCTTATTTTCATTTCTCCAATCTTCGCCATCTCTATTATTGCAGGAGCGGCAATGGCGGCTGAGGACGAAGGTTATGTGTACAGCAATTTTGGAAAACTGATATTCGTGGTGGTTCTGGGACACGCAGTGCAGTGTTTCGTTGTATATCCATTTATATTCTACAGTCTGTGTTTCACAAATCCCTACAGTGTTTGGGCGGACTGCAGTGAAGCTGTGCTAATCGGATTTATCAGTGGATCGAGTTGGGTGACGTTACCCGTCACCATGCATAGTCTTGAGATGAGGACAGACCTTACACCAACGCTCGTTCGTTTTGTTCTGCCCATAACTCATATCTTTAACAAGGTATGGTGACCACAATATAACATCTCTAGGCCAAACTTAAGAATATGGTTCCACAAGGGTTCGAAAAAATTAATTTATGTCATAATACTACAAATATTATTGCGGTTCCGAAAATATAAGCCGTATTCTTCGCTTTTCATATTTACTGTAGTTATAAAGAAATATTGTTCCGCACTATTTTCTTCTCTCCGCCACCGTTTATGTTAGTATGTTAGGGTATGACAATTATAATATGTTGTCAATTATATGAACAATTATAAACAGTTGTTCGGTCACAGTCGGCGATGTTAGGTTTGTTAGACCCGGCGATTCCGTTTTAAGAAAATCTGTTGTAAGTGTGAAGATGGAGGCGATGGTGGAGGTAGCAGCACTCGCGGAAGGATATACGAAGAATAAGGTTAAGATTGGACCATAATGTTAAATTTGCCATCGAAAAAGGGAATTTTTTTTTCATATAAAACGATTGAATTTGTAATTCCCGAGAACAAAGTCCCTTCCAGAATCATGGCAAAAAAAGCCGTTTTTCGATATCTCATCTGGATATTTTTCTACGGCGTTGAACCATATAATTAAGTTGGTCCAATCTCTACGTAAAAAGAAGCTGAATTTTAGTTATATAACCTAAAAGTATTTCTTTTCTTTTTACGCGTGTATTTTAAAATAATGTTTGTTCAATTAGCCCACACTCATGCAACTTCAGAATCGAATCCATTTTCTTCAATTTTTATTCATAGATATTTTTTGTATAATATATTAAATTGTAATATTATTGTAAAAGCTGTTGAAAATTGTGTATGATCACGTGGAGGGAAATTAACTAATTTACTCTCCGTATGCACGTAAGGGACAATCACATAATCCATATGAATAGGTCCAAAGGCAGATTAACTATGCATCCCAAGCAAAATAATTGCATGCTCCCTCCCTCACTTAAAAGAACAAATAAAGGTAGATATTGTTATAATATCTACAGAATACTAACAATTTTCTACTACTATTAACGTCCATTGTACAATCGAAATAAATAAATAATTTACTTATGACCTTTTGTCCATCAAAAATCTTAACTAATAAAATGGCAGTATCATTTTATGTGTGTCACAATATGGAAAAATCTTATTTCGGAGAGTGCGTGATAAAGTGGACTTTTATTCAGAAAATTTCCTTTCCTTAATTAATTTTTATTTTAAGATTCGTATAATGTTAAGATTGTTTACAGATTCATACAATTTTCGAAATACAAAAGTTATGAAACCATTTCCTTTTTTTTCAACAGGACGGAACAACATTATTCATCACGTCAAGTTTGCTGACAGCTTTCCGTATGGATAATTTGAGTGTGCACCTGGGCAAGCTAATGGTGCTCAGTACTTTGGGAGGTCTAACTGGATTCGCAGGTGGTGATTTACCGTATTCGAATGTCCTCTGCATCATGATGGGAGTTCGCAGTTTCGATATGATGGTGGACAAAGCGCCCTCGTTCATGGCGGTGGATTGGCTGGTGAAGAGAACGGGTACTGTGGCGGATGTCATAGGCGATGTGTACCTCGTACACTTGTTCGGTGCGTACATCAGTAACGATCTGATGAAATCGCGACTACGATCCGATACGATATGAAATTTCGTACACACGTTTATTGGAAACTTCGGTTGGAGTATCGTAGTGTAAAACAATTCTCCGATGAAATAGAATCTTGCATAATGTTGAACCTGAATATAGTGATTTCATTGAAACAAGTTCTTAGGGTACTGTGACAAAGATTTTGGTGATGAATAAAATGATTTCTAAAGAAACGTTGATACAGAAGTTAGGTAATGTTAATGACTTTAGAGAAATGATGTTATTAACTGTGTAAATGTATTTTGTGTAATGTAAGTAATTACGATTTTTATTTAATAAAATAAAACATAAGTTAATCATTTCTGTTAGATGAACCATTATTTTTGAGTCAATGAGTTTTGAAAAAATATTGTCACCTATTAAATATTAATTCAAGGTACAGTGAATAATGGAGTCAAACAATATAATAATTAATTAGTTGTCATTTTCTTAGATGAAACTACAATTTGAAAAATAAATATTTACCTGCAACTTCCCCTCTGCTTCATAATCCGAAGTATCACTATTAAATGCGTAAATCGTTTATTTTTTTTTACATTCAATTCTTAAATATATTCGTCATTTCGTCTTACTTTTTTACATTTGTATGAATGAAACAAAGGAATCAACGAGGTACTTTACTTTATATAAGATATTAACGTTTCCAGTTCTTCTAACTACTCGTATAATACCTGTCATCAACATGTATTAAGGTATGTTGAATTTGGTTCCTCATTCATTTTGTAAGTTTCTAAAAAAAATAAGAATTTCGAAAATGCACGAGAGGAATAAACTATTCTGCAATATTTCCAAACAGTTACTTTAATTTTTTTAAATTTTCTTTTCTTTTATGCTTTGATTCAGCATTAGTATTTGATACGGTCACTTTATCGGCACAATTATTTCTATTTAACTGACCTCCAAATATTTTTGAAAACATGTACTGCAGTTTTAATTCTCGAACACACAAAATAGAAGAGTTTCATTCATAATTATAAATTTGAATTTTCACAAGAAATCCCTTGATACGCTTCTTCTAATGGTGCGTCTACACGTTTTATATTTCTGTGTAAGAGGGACTAGATATTCACCGGCGCTATTTGCTGATGATAGGGTAATATATTCCTAAAGTGGATTTCTTATGACAGGTGGATGATTTGCAACTTTACTGTGATACATAACACGATATATTTCGCTTTAAATATATCTTCTTCTCTCCCTTTTGCCTTTCAGCGTTGGGTTAGTCATTTCAGATATCCCTTCTTATCCGTAGCCTTGCGCTATAGCTCTTGTGACGTTGTTCCTCTCTTTCTGCATAATTCTTCTACATATTGTTTCCATGTCATGCTAAAATATCACTCTTCAACCTTCACATCGCAAATTTCAGAACTGAGAATACATTGGCATCACTCATCAGCGATAGTAAAATATTTTGCCATCTTTTGGGATAGACAGTTCATATGGAAAAACATCTACATGCATCTCGCTAGCTATACATCCATATTATTGTTAGACACACCTACTATCTCACTAGCAACAAAGCGATTCCACCTACTGTACCTTATATACTTAAAATATGACTCCTTCCAACAGTTACATAATGATTAGGCCATGACTTATACAACACCAGCTCAATTCAGGATTTAGCAACAAAAACATACCTAATAAATAAGGGTACTATACAAAATATATTATTAAGAAATATAACATTAGTCTGGGATACCGGTACATACCAAACACTTATAAATACCGACACACTAGTCATTCCACCGATAAACTCTGTGCAGCTTGCATTTATAGCAAAATAGGTAGCATAACCAGGGTTCAACACTTTGAACTACAGCTTGTAAAATGAACTACCCATACATTTTTTGATATCTCTCATAACCATTCTAGAGGCTGGAGTTTGACCAATTTGTTGTTAAGTTACATCGATTACTTACATACATTTATGGGGTATGAAACATATCTGAATGAATATGTCTTCCTCGTCAAACAAGAGGCTGTAAGACGAGTGTTGAAATAAATAAATAGTTAGATATCCTCAGACGAGTAACTCGATGAACATTAAAAGTAGTGTTCGCCATGTACTCGTCGTCACTTTCCCCAGCTGTCAGTCTATCACAGTGGTTTACTACAATATTAGTGCAGTGTAGAGAGAGAAAAGCGCTCTGAAAATGCAGACAAAAACAAAACAGGAGACCAAGAACATCAGCGGATACGAGTCTTGTGGACGCCCTTGTGTTGGCGCGGTAATTCTTTTATAAGGTCTTCTAACATTAACTCAGTAATTCATTTCTGCTCTTCCACCTAACAGTTGGACTTGGGAAAGGGAATTAGACATATTGGGTTACCAGGGACCTTATGGTACCGAACCGACATTTGTCTCTTTCCTCATCTAATTCGGCCGAGCAAGGTTTGAACTCACGCTCTACCGCTCAACGGAATCGTGGAAGCGAAGACGCTACCGCTAGACCACTGCAGCCCGTGTAATATATCAATTCATATGTAATAGATCTATTCCAATTTTATATTACTGTGTAAAATATTTCTCTTCGGGTTGATCTTACAACTTCAGATTGTTCTACCTAAGATATATATATATATATATATATATATATATATATATATATATATATATATATATATATATNATTTTTTACAACATTTTAACTCCTGTTGGAGTCTGCGTCAGGCATAATTGACATTCACAAATTTGTTGTTACGTAGTTATATAACGATAAAAATAACTATTAACAGAAAATTATAATAGATAGATTTAATTACTTAACGATTATATTCGCTATCCCCAAGTATTATCATTGAAGTACTTCATGATAAAGACACCTGAATCTGTTTTCAGTTTCATTCGCATCACATAGCTGACTTCCTTCAAACAGTTGATTCTCTATCCCCTTCCCCTGTTCTCTCCTTCTCCATTTTCACGCTTCTGCCTCCTTTCCATTCCACTCTGGCTGCTCCCCATCACCGTCACCCCACTTGTCTTCCGTGGCCCTTGCTCTACTGTCCATCCGTCGGGGGTCGCTTCAGATCACAGGTTAGCCCTCGCCTAATCCCTACAATTGTCACGCTGCAATTACACAATGAGACGCAGTCTCTTCCACGACGACGCGACGGCCGATAGCAGAAGCGCGGCGCCGCGTCGGGGTGGCCTCCTCCGACTTTCTGTTTCACCCCCGCCACCCCTTCACCATCGAATCCGCCCACGCCCGCTCCGACTCCCGGCGCAAGACCGGGCGCAGACAATGCCACGGAATTATAGCACAATGGAAGATGATTTTCCTTGAGCATTCATTACTCTGCTTTGTCGGAGCACACAGGCCTCGCAGTCTTTTGTCACGACGCGTGTTCCTCGGAGGCTGTGGGTTGTGAAGAGTGGGGAGGTTGTGGCATATGGTGCGATGGCAGAGGGATGAGACGGGGTACGAGAGTAGTAAGTTGTCGTTGCTTTCGGGATGAGAATGGTAAGTGGGATCAGTGTGTGGACGAATAGAAAACCGTGTAGGTACGAGGGATAAAAGTAAATACAGGATGACCAATACTACACTCATTATCATCCGTCGAATCGCAAAAATTGTGCGAATTGGAAAAAACAAATAAAAAGAGACAGGGTACTTCGAAACAATTTTTAGGACAAAACGAAATTAAATCCACGTAATGAAACCAAAAGTTGAATATTTTTTAAGACCTTTGTATTCCATATAAAGGTTTAGAAATAATAAAAAAAACTACCAACAAAGCTTTATATTGTGCTCTCTGATATAATTGAAATTGTTTCACTCTCGTGTTCAAATGTTGCAAAAATATCACAACTGCAACAAAAATTTTCATCTCTTAAATGAGATCTGGCTCATACGGCTCATACTTTACAAATCGTGACTACGTTTATAAAATTTAACTCTTTTAAAACAAAAAGCTTTAATCATAATATTTTGTTAAATGTGGATGTGGTCGACTTCGGTTTATAAAATACAGTCATGAAATAAGTTAATAAACAACATTTTATTTAGATCTGATGATCACAAGATTGTGAAGGCATTGTTCAATTTTTATTCTTATGGTTAAACACTTTGCCTCTATGTGTATTATTTTAATTCGAAAAGTATGTTTGATTTCAGTTTTCTAGTTATTTGGGGGAATTATTAGAAAGTGTATAATGTTTACAGTACCTACAATGATATAAACTGAAGTGAAACTGTGGGAAAGATAGACAAGAAAAGGAATGGACGTATCAGTACAACAAATGAAGATTAACTGTTCTCATACTCTTCAACATTCAGATATAAATTTATATGAAGTATTGACCACAATATATATGAAACATTAAATCAAACTATTCTACTTCATGTATTTTCGTGAATAACTTACATATGTAATGAGGTTATGTTGTTTCATACAGAAAATATATAATTTTTTCAAGAAATATTATAAAGTATTTGTTGAAATCTCCAGAAGTTTCGAATTAAGTTACGTAAATTCTTGCACTGTTCTACAAAAATGAAACAAAATTATGTTAAAACCTTTCATATTTTTTAAGTTAATTTTTGAATAGCATAAGAGAATTATACGTTCTATCACATCAATCCATACCCAAACTACGCGAGCAAGAATTAAATAAATACCAGTACTTCTCGAGAAGTTAATTCTCTTTCCTCGTTATAATTTTGTAAATTACCCTACGTGTGATACTCGATCTCTCTTATTTTCCGAGGAAAATATTCAAAATTACTTCAACTGTTCGCGTAATTTAGCTGGTGCACAAAGCAATTGACTCTGAACTTTGAAATAAAGTTGTCCGACCGGTCCCAGGGTTGGGTGACAAAAGAGGCACGGAACAAGCGAAAATCGGACAACTAGTGAAACAAAAGTCTCACGAGTTTCCGAGCAAAGAATACTCAATTACTCCGTCATTATAAAAGAGAACGCTGAAAGATCAAAAACAAAATCGCAAATAAAAATTTGTTCGAATGGAGCGCAGTACTAATTCGTCCATCTACAGCGACTCGAGAGAAATATTAATTTACGCCACAAAAGCGTCTGGGTCTCTGATTAGCTTGGCTTAACGAGACAAAGACTCATAATTCCAGAACCTCCTCCCCCCACGAGACGTCCTCCGACGACGCGAAGCTTTTGAGGACGGCCACCAGACTGCGCGCGGTGCGCTTTTGTGCTCGTCGCGGAGACTTTATCTGGGCGCCTCCGAAAGCAGCGCAGAAAATCATGTTCCCAACAAGGGGTTATTTCGAGAATGGAAGAAGGGAGGGGAACTAGTAGTGTTAAAAGGGCTTAAGTCTATAAAGCAGTAAGTCCAAGTTGACGCCGCGCCGCCTTCGCACGGTAGGCGAACTCAAAAGGAGAAAGAAAATGGAAACTTAGGGCTTCATTTGTGCTGTAGGGAACCGTGAGCAGCTTGAACAAGGGGTGGCGACCGAGTTGCGTTGAAGTTGGAACAAAACCGAAACTTCTCGAACAGTCTACTCTCGGAGTTTCTGGATCGCCCGCGCCACCATCGCCGTTTTCGACTTCGTCGTCACTTTCTCCACCGTTATTTTCAGTTGCTTTCGCCATCTGTGTCATATCTTCAAATCTTTGTTTATAGAAAACAAAAAATTACGAAACTTTAAGGGAATATATTGGTAAAGTAAAAGGGATACAATATTTGCTAAAAGAAGAATAAAAACAGAGGGGAGGAAAATGTAAAACCCGAAGAGAGAGTGACAAGATAGGCGCCCACCTCCCCTCGGTGGAGACGGACTTGTATTTTTTTCTTCAACAAAACTACGTTGGAATGTGCCGCTATCTTTGAGATGGACATTAAAATCGCCTATATATTGACAGCATTGGAAATATAAGCAAAAATATGGCTGTGGAAAGATGAAGACAAGGAACAAGTTCGATTATTGTATTTGTATAAAAATTGTAAACTTTATTTGTATTCAATAAAAAAAATGCTGTTTTTTCTCACTTGCTCCACTAATACGAGAGGAGAGTAATATTCCACTAATTGGCACTGCCACAACTTAAGTACACCACCCTCTGTTCCACCGCCGCCGCCGCCATCGACCAAGACGTCGTTCTTATTTTCTTTAGGGTGTCGGGAAATTGGTGTTCCTTTTGTTGAAGGCGAAAACGATTTCCGATTATGGATACGACAGAAGGAAAGCAGAGAATGGAGGGGAAGGGAATGCAAAAAGAGGGAAGTCGTTAGGAAAAAAATACGCCAAACAATTCTCACTAATCCTTTGCCTCAGGGGAGACAGCAGGAAGCTTGGAGGAGCATACAGATGTGTTTCTATGCAAATGTCTTGTCAGGAGGAAAATGCGAAAGGGAAAAGTAGCGAAGATTGGGGGAGAAACGTGCACAGTCTACGAAAGGAGGACTTGATGTATTAATATCCTTTCAAACAATTACTGTACTTCTACCTTCACTTTCTTTATTAGGAGTAATTTTTAGTCTCTATGTTTTTACATATTTTCAAGAGAATATGCCGTAGAAACTGTTTACGTTTCAGACAATTCTTTGTATCCCACTGACGTTAGGAATATTAATGCCCAAAGCACAATTCATATATGACATTGCATTTCACAAGAATAAAATACGTTTTATAGATAAGCATACACTAAGAGAAGAATATTTAATTAAAACGGAGAGTGGGGATTAATATTGAAGTAATTTTAAAACTAACTAATTATGAAAAGTTTAGGGCTTAATTTCTTCTCTAAATGCAAAAAAAATTTGATTCCACAATAATATGTGAAAATTGAGTTAGAAATAACGTAATTCGTTGTTATGGAATCAATGTTTAAGAGAAATCCATAACAGAAAAAGAACACAGAAATAAATGTAAATATCTAGAAACCATAAACTATCGTGACTAAACAATCATTTTTAAGTCATTGGTCACCCAATTACATATACTCAATTCAGTGTTATTTATAAACAAGTCATCCCCTTAGATAAGAAAAGAAATTCTTATCGGACACCACATAGCAGGAATGTCAATAAAAATTGAAGCGCAATTTCCTTAGGGCACGAAAATCTTGGGGAGTACACTCGAAGTTCGCGTCAGCAAATATGAGCATTGCGTTTCGGAAATCTGTGCTACGGAACTAAGAATACTCCAAACTAGAGCGGTGATATAGTATAACCACTGGCAACATCTTACATAAACTACCAGTCAGGTACTTGTGATGAATGAAGACTTGAAAAGTAATACATATTCCATACAGCAAGTAATATAGCAAAGTCATAATACAAAGTAATACAGTAAGTAGATATAATCAAACTGTTTTATAAATTCCAGAATGTGAATTGTGACCAGAGGAATTCAATAGTTAAAAATAATTAACCATTGATTAATTTATTATTACACTACATAATTTGTTTGTGGGTCTCATGGCCCAATCTCAACTTCCGAAGCCCAAGGGTGAGTATAGGCCTGAGTGGAAATGATGTATAGTTGTGGAAGAGGAATGAGTGATTTAGTGGTTAACACCCCTGTGATCTAAGCAGAATTCCCAGGTTCGATTCCCAGCTCGTCGGCATTTTTACCTGGCATATTTTCTCCACGGAAGAAGTATAGGTTTTGTATACAATTTTAATTCCCAAGCAAATTCTTCAGGTATTAAACTTGTACCGCTGGAACACTTCAGTGGGTGACCGCCCGCGCGCGGATACTTCAAGAGTCACCGAGGCGCACGCTACCGCGGTTGGAGGTGGGCGGGTGTGGAGGCGACCACCGGGTGCGCGCACGGCGGTGGCGCGGGAGCCAAGCAATGCCACGTGACCGCTACTGGAGCCCCAGCCTCCCGCCGCGTTCGCCACCGCCGCCACCGCCATCACCGTCGGTGCCCGAGCCTCTGGCGATCAGTGATGCTATCGCACGCGCTTTGTCCGCCGCCGAGCGGAGGCGGTGAATGCATCGACGGGGGTGGAGGAGGATGTGAGGTATGAGGATGAAATAGATGAACGGAGTAAGAAAATGCGACAGATGGATGACACATGAGAGAGGGAAATGTGGAATGTTCGAGTGTGAATGGTGGAGGCGGAAAAGAGGAAAAGGAACGGCACAGGAAATAGAATAGAAGACGATGGATGGTGTGGGACGGGAGCGAGACTTAGACGCCCGGGGATTATTTTAAATCGCTGGGTGAGCGCGGCTACCAAACTCTCGATCGCGGGCACTACGGTGTGACGCAGGAGCCGTGGCGGGAACACAGCGGATGTGAGCATGATGAGGAACGAGGAGAAGATAAAAAAATAAACAAAAAGAAATTTTTAAACAAATGCAGAAAATATGAAAAATATAAAATATTTTAAGAAAAGCACCGAGTTATTGTTACAAATGTTGAATAACATAAAAGAATATTCCTAATTGACTCTAACTGTGTCATCCAAAGTAATATGTTCAGATAATATAAACTTGTGAAGGATTGAACGGGTATTGAATTGGCTTTAACGAATATAAAGTTCAAATTTTTAAGGGAAATTATTGACCTGCATTTTAGAATCGAACCATTTACCCAGCCCATCGAATTAACCTACATTTTTGGATAAAATTTTTAAATTCATTCCAAGATTTAAATTTTTTAATATGAATCATATTGAAATCATAACTGAATTATATGTTTACCAGTAATATATATTACTTCACAGCATTAATGCAAAACAGAGTAATTTGATTTATTATGAAGGCTTGCTTACATAAGTCGAAAAATGTCGGTAGTATAGATATATTCTAATGAAAAAAAAGAAGAAAAACATAAATTTGAATCATGCCAATGCGAAATATAAAAATATAATAAAATATTCTTTAATTATCAATACGTGAACTCGTCGTCTTTTCTGACACGCATGTACCCTTAAAATTATAAATATTCATACTCATTCTTTCTCGAAAGTTCACTGTGATTGAATCATTAGAGAACGTCTACTCGCTAACAACAGTGGATCACGTGACACGAAAATGAGCGACATTAGCGTGATACAGTGTAAATACTGTACCACTTATTTTTCGAATTGAGTTATGGAACAGATAAACCAAGTCGCGCACATCGAGTTTGATAAATAATAAATAAATAAAAACATAGGGAAATTGAGTACATGTAATGCAAAGAGCATTTAATAACTATGCATGGACAAATGATCAATTCCGATCAAGAAAGCCGAAAAAAAATTCCGGACAAAGAATAGGCCGAGAAAAATCAAAAGAAAAATCAAAACAGATGCTGTATGTACACAGCCGTGCCAAAATTATTAAGAAATAATTAAATCATGAACCATAAAAATAGTAGACATGCCTGAAAACAATTATTTTAATTGTAACAATCAATTTTTACATAAGACATGAGTTTCTCATTTTTTTTAATGTATCAGTAATTAAGTGTGTTTTTTAAATGTAATCAATAATGGATAGTTGGAAGCATATTGATTGGTATATGAAGATCAATGAATTGAAATATTCTGAATAGTTCCACCAATATTGATTATTTATAAAAATTAATGCGAAAGCTTTTTTGCTGACATAGTCAGCATCTTTCGGCTAACAATAAGAATTGAAATAAAAATGCCCAGATATATTTAAACGAGAAAATGTAAAAGAAGAAGCATATCAGTAAACAACCCTATTCACAAGATTTTTGCAAATGCGCTTGTTTGTGACTGGTTGCAGTACTTTATACCTGAGAGGAAGAGAATTGAACGGCAACGGCGTTGACGGAAAGGTTTATAAACTCTATCAGTCGTTTCCCAGAAGATATTTTTATCATTATTACTTCCAATTTTGTTTCGATTTTTATTCTTAGCATGAAGATGCTGACTGAGCGAAAAAGCTTTCGCTTTAATTATCATAAATAATAAAGATAGGCGAAACTAAACCATATTTTTCGATGTATTGAAATGTAATCAATATTACCGAGAGTGAGTGCAGAACGTTCCACTGCGTATTCCCCAAAGGAAAGCAAGAAAAGGTGTTTAGTGTGAAGACGGTGTAGCAACTAACCCTGGAGCACGAAGACTTGAACTGCGAAGAATGGATTGGATACGAGAAGCAGACAAAGGTGGAGGTGGCGTCCAAAGACCGACATCTCGATAACGCAGACTGAGTGGTCGGCGGAAACAAAGGTCTGTTGAGGTTGGTGGAGGTGGGGGTCAAGAGGAAGGAGGAGGGGTGAATTGGGGTAAATTCCAAGGCCGTGCTCTGGTACGCAGCTATTGCGCGTTGAACTAAACAGATAGCTGGAAGGTAATTTGGGGAAGTGGGAGGAGGGAGGAACAGGAATAGCCTTTGAGATACCCATAAATTATCAGAAATGGATTTTACAATGCATCTTTTATTGCTTATTTGAATGGGCAAACACGAACATTCGTGTCAAACGAATTAATTGAAAATGTCAAACGAATTAATTGAAAATAATGGGAAACCATCACAAATTTTAAAGAATGAATTTTATAACTCTCACAAAAAACGTACGTCGTGCTAAATATTTTTGTACTGAAAAGGTTATGCTGAAGTTATATAACGCCAGCACATAAATTTGTCTACTGAAATAGATAAGTTCTTTGTAACATATTTCTGATGATTAAAATTTTGACAGTTATGTTTAACTTAACCGTTATTTAAGGAAAATCATAGGACTTAATTTTAAAATATTCCTAGCTAATTAAACGTTAAGTATGAGAGATTATCAAAGTCAGAATTAGCCACTTGTTGAAATATTAACAATATTACACAGATACCTGATATCGGTGAAAAACGCTTTCGCTTGATGCTAAAAAAAATAGATAGGTGAAATTTACCTTGTTCCAGTTTATTCAACAACCAATCAAAATGCAATTTAATGCACATATCATGTTTCATTGAAATTCTGTACTGATCTTTTTTTGAGGTGAGTGTCAACTGGGATGACACTATGATGTTTTTTCACTGGACCAGTGTGTGATGAACAGTACTTTCCTTTCATGGAACTATGGGAAGAGGATGGCTCCGATAAAGAATAGTCCTTTATTTCTATGAACCGTGGCTCCACCATCCAATTTCTAGGGGTTCTGAAGTTATTCCTAAGCCTCTTCGATGTTGGCGAGTTTTATTATTTTGTTTTTGATATTAATGTTAAGATTTTTGTGTTTTTTATACTAATTGTTAAAAGCGCATCACTCTTCATAGATACTGAATCAATACCACCACTGAGTACAGTGAATGGGAAACGTCGCCGAAAGTTCCAATCAGACAAGTCAAAAACATGATAAATAATATAATATACAAATATGAATGTGTGTACTCATATGTGTGAACAAATCCACACCATTTGATGGATTTACCACACGTGGTAAAATTGTGTGAAACAATATAGATGAGATCGTTTGTTATTTAAATATTTGTCTAATAAATACGCAATTAAAACGCTTGATTGTCTAGGTTGTCATAAAGGAATCAAAATATATGTATAATTATTATAGACAGTCAAGTAAAAGGTCACAAACTGATTTATTCACTTTTCATTCAAAACACGGTCTACTTTTCAATGCTGATTGGCTCAAATTATTAAGATCATGACTCCGCCCGAACCACGTGGGACGAGGTGAACAGTATTCCTATTTGACTACAGTATGGACCTGAAGAAAATGACCACCAGCACTGAAACGTAGACCATGTTTTGAATAAAGAGTGAATAAATCAGTTTGTGACCTTTTACTTGACTGTCTATAATAATTGTACACAAATGTTGAATCCTTAAATATTTGTCTATCTTTGCAAACAGAAATGTGTGAACAAAACAAGCGCACGTTTTTCTGTTCATTGGCAAAGATACCGGATTATAGAACATTCCACACTGAAGAATGTTGGACTAAGGGGGTTTGCTGTAGTAAGACGAGTGTATGCTGTATATATATGATGTTAATGTTAACATTTTTGTGTTTTTTATACTAATTGATAGAAGTGTATCACTCTTTATAGATCCTGAATCAATACCAACCTAGTTCGTCCATCAACATCGAAAAGTCTTGTCTTTAGAAAAGTGATCGTTCGCATGCTAGAGTATCCGAGCACCGTCGACCTTTCCATGAAACAATGGAGGTGGATCGCGTCGGCGGCGGGCGGCGGCACATGCAGTAGCCCGAGGCGCGGGAGGAGGCATTCAGCCAAGGAGCAAGCATTGGCGCCGGGGATGGGGTCCACTTGAGGAACCGGGAGGGTGTGGGCCACTGCACGTCCCGTCATTATGTGTTATTATCCTGCTTTATGTCGGCATGCGCATTATCTTTATCTGTTAACAGAACTGGTCCGGTCGCAGACACCGCCGCCGCGGCAGCCGCAACTCACCACCCTGCTTGGCAGCGCCGGAGATCGGGCTTCTGGCTCAAACATGGATCTGGCTCTAGTGTACTCTTTTCAATCGTACATTCAAAGAGCACACTAGAGCCAGGTCCATGTTACGCGCATGGGAAACGTTCTATACGCAACGACAGCAAAAGTTTATATGACGGCATATTATCTACTTTTAACACAATATTTTAAAAAATGTATAAGATGAGAATACTTATGATAGTTAAGTTATACTACTGTACAAAATAATATATCTCGATTCAACAAGTCATGCAACTAACAAGTAAAGTGGAGTACTCATAAAATTAATGGAAAAAAATCTTACAAACTTAAGTGTTTTGCAACTTTGTTGAATAATTTTCATTTCACTACAATCATTCACATAAGTTGGTTTTCCTTTGAATTGTTAAATTTTCGTGCGTTAAAATTCGAGATAAATTTATTTCAAAATTGAATTCAGTGGGGTATGATATCCATTTGTAATATGAACATTATTTTCAAGCTAAATAATTACATTTAAAAAACAAAGCACGATGTGGCTTCGCAAAAATCCAGTCACTTTCCAAGAGTACTCTTAAATTTTCTCATTGAAGAAGACAAGCAATTGCATGTATACATATAATCCCCCTACATAATGATTTCTAGGAGACCTAAGAACATTTTGACTTCTTTAAATGAAGTTTGAGGATTATATATTTTAAGGGGTACGTGAAATTCACATCTTCGATTTTTTAATGGATCTAAATTCTATCTTCGTATGCATAATACTTATTAGAAAAAATATTTTCCAGTAATGAGGAATATTAAATGTAGTGTTATTTACATTGAAGATATACTTTTGCTAATTAAATGTCGTATCCTAGTTCTCCTCTGTTATGATGCTGAATAAAACTCTAATAAATGCATCAAAGGAAATAAACAATCCCATTCATGTGTGGTAGAAAAGTAGAACAATTACGATCTGAACCATTTAATTTCGCAGTATAACAAAATAGCGTTCGGATCATCTGTACGAAACATGTATGATAATTTAGTTGAATGAACTTTAATGTTACCTGTTCATTCAATTCATATTTGCTAGACTGAAGCATTGCCTCGCCGCTATCGTAAAAAACAGAGCAGTATTTGAGTCAATCGAACGACTAACCCTATAGTTTAAATAAACAAACACATATGTAAATAAATAAATAACTCCGGTTTCCTTCAGGAAATTACTAAACGCAAACTATTAATGGTTGGAACTGTAAACTATTTGTTCGTTATTTCACCTCTTCTGTCTTCACGTTTTCTTTTGTTGGTTTTGAATATTCGACGTCCATATATTTCTGTCGAATCTTGTAAAATCTCCCGAAGAAGGAGAGAAAATTTGATAACACTGCCTCCCCACGTTTATCCTGTTACACCGTATATGCAAATGATATACTTTATGTTGATGCTATGTTTGATCATTTCTATCTCAAATATTTCTTTTTTTTTGGGGGGGGGGAGGTTTTATATTATTTATATTGTTTTCGAAGAATATGTTACGTATTACCTCTAATTCGTTATTTTAATAATTTTACTAACATTTTTTCAAAACTTTGTATGAATTAAAACCTATTATTTTCTTTAAAGAAACTATTAAAGAATGGAACGAATTAGTACCGAAGTAAGAGTAGGATTATGAGGATATACTTCCCCCTTTACTTCTTACAAATGATGCTCCCAATTTCTAAGATACTCATCTCTACTCTAGTCTACTACATATTTTCCTTCTTTCCAAGAAAAAGACAAAGGTTATTTGTATAAATTCTGGAATTAGGCACGAAAATATACTCGCAAAAATGTTTCCTTGATGTCGCAAATTGTGCATCCTATTTTAAAATAAATTAGTACTTCGTCCCGATCAATCTTCCTTTTACAATGATTTACATGAATAATTAATGTCCATTGTATTTTCGTCAATGCTAATAGATTTATTTTTTCTCTACGAAATGAAAGAAGAATATTACCAATTTTCAACTATCCTTTGTCCAGTCTTCTTTCACATTTCTTCCGAATTTCCCTTTCCTCCGTTTCCTCTATGCTCCTGTGTGTTGTGGCATAACCCTCACGCCGCGTGAACAAAGGTCCCGTTTTCGATTAAGTCTTCGCCACGAGAGAAGTAGAAGCTGCAATAGTGGCCGGGTGTACACGATATAACTCCAGAGTACTTAGCAATTTCAGGCGCAGATTAGAGGCTTCGCTGCAACGACGAGGGCTGTTGCGCAGCGTCCAGACACCAAATAACACACAGCGGTAAAGAGGCGCAGAAACACAGCAGCAGATGCCACGGCAGTTACGACACCAAGTGTTTATCAGAGACTAGCTGGATACCCGCGTGAATTTCGTACAAATATTCCTCCTTAAATCCTCATTTTATCTTTGAAAACGTTGCTCATTAATTGTTGAATAAAAACGACTTTATTTAACAGACTGATTTAATGACTATTGAAGAGACTACACAATGTTTCGTCCCCCACTGTGGGCCGTCTTCAGGCAAGTAATGAAAAACAATTTACGGTTTTAGATTGGGAAAAGAGAAAAAGAGTTTGCACAAGTCACAGTATACATGGATCATATACAAGATCAAAGAATAAGGCACAGAGAAGAGAAAATGTTTACAATATGTGTACAGAGGCACGGAAGCAACGGAATGTCAAAAGTATAATAAAGTTATTTTAAAAAATCACGGACTAAGTAGAAAAGAATGGAGGTCGAACGTTGTGTTGTCTCTATAATAGTTAATAAATCAGTCTGTGTAATAAGGGCATTTTATTCAATAATTATAATTCTACAGACGTAATTAAAATATGGATTGCTGATTAATGTTGATAGTTTGGTAGTTGTGTTGTGTTTGGAAGCATTCTTAACCCTTTAGTTTTACTAATATTGTAAATAGAATATGCGGAATATTTGTGGTTTCAACTTGTGAAATTCAGATATGTTGACGAAAGAAATAATCTTCCAAGGTGATTATATTTTAAAAGAAACGTGTTGTTTACGACGGTTGCAGTCTGATGAATTATTAAAATATATTATACAGCCCTGAAGCAGAAAAAATAAATTTTTCGGAACGTTGGCTTTATAAATAATTTTATAATATTTTTAATTTTGAATCTTAACTCAATAACTTCAAAGTAATGTAATAACAAAATTTTGTGTATGAAAACGTTGATTAAGATTGTTTACGTTGATTAAGATTGTTTTAGTTCTGAGTGATTCCTTGTTGCTTGAAACACTGAGAAAGGGCGAACCTCCCCTAAACATATTTGTTTTACTACAATTGTATTAACTTTCTACGAAAAACCATTGGAGGATTATTTCTATTTAGTTTCGTCCGCATTGTGGGTCCGGGATTATTTAAATTACTTATATAATTTATCATCAATGGAAAAAAGATAATTTTTACATTACCAAATAGGATTGTTCTTACTATAAGAAACTCACATTTTCTTAGTTCAAATTCAATAGAAAGATCGGTCCAGTCCCTTGATGTATTTTTTTCTAGATTTTAAAATAAAGAGGAGCATTGATTGACTAATTTTTTCAGTTTTATTTATAGTACATTCTTAAGAAGCTCATGAAAATACGATAATCCGTTTGGGAGGAAATCACAAGCAAACATGGAAAGTTTTACTATTTCATCAATTGCAAGTTAAAAACCATTTCATAAAACTTAGTATATATTGTGGGATTACATTAGACCAATTAGAAAGTTACTCTCACAAAAATTGTTTTCACAAAACATTGAAGAATAACACACTTACACACAAGGTATTTGCAGGTGACTGGGATTGTAAACATGGGTTATGGATCGCTTGCACAGTACACGTCTTGAGACTGTAAACATTCAATCTTATCGTATAAATAATTATATCAACAAATAAATCTCCTTACGATGTTATTTTCGATAATCAGACATTAACTAGAAAACTTTTAAGGCTTTCTCACAAAAATGTATTGTGAATCAGAACGTTTTTGGATGGAATCAATGGGAGGTTTGAATTTCTGTATTTTTTTAGTATGTTTTCATATAAGGATTGTGAAGTGGTTCATAGTGTTTTGGGTTATGAAAATCCAACCATTACGAACGCACTGAACGATCATTGGTGAAGCAATGGGGTGAAAGGTTGTGGAGAAAATCTAAATCAAATGAAAAACTAATAAATATTATTCGTGTTCTGTTTTTCTCCCATTCGTCTGTTTCGAAAAATTCTGAAGATCTTGTGTGGAGAAAGGTAATAATACGCAGTGAATTCATATTAGTTAGCCTTAATAAGATAATTTTATACACTAGAAATGTATTCCACTCCATATACTAGTTTTATGATGTTTCGAATTTATATTACAGCAATGTACATTACTGGGCAGGAAACCATCCCGAAATTACAAGAGCATAAAATCACAACTTACTCAAATACCACAAATAGCATTGTGGTACAAAATTACCACAATTTCATATAATGTGTTTGATCCCAGTTCAAGGCATTTACTTCACCCAAAGGTACCACAAAACGTGAACAATCAAATAAATATAAAAAAAATATTGCCAAAGAAGCAGTTGCAAACTGCGTATGACCACGTGGAAGAGAATAAACGAAGTTGCTATCCGGAAGTAAGCAAGGGTCCATCCCATCAATTCCGATCAAGGGCCCAAGGGCAGTGGGGGATTAATTATCTTATAAGACGTTGATTAATAAATACTAACCATGATCTATTTATTCTTTCAAAATATATGAACCTTAACTAATTTTCCCTTGTCTGTAGGTGTCGGAGATGTGGATGATGTGATGCCTCTTTTTGTCATGACGAGGGAAATACAAGGGTACCGGATACCCTTCCTGATGCATCTCCCCGAGGCAGACGAGGAACGAATGACATGAGGTTGAACGATGAGGAGTAAACGTTGTTGTGGAATGATAGTAGGTGAGAAGAGAGAGTTTATTTATTTATTATTTTTCATAATTAACCGTATATAATTACCACTAATTTTTCCAAAATGAATTGTATATATAATGTGCAGTAAAAATTTGAGGTTAATAATAATAAAAATATTAATGACATTCCCGTCTACGTGAAAATCCCGAAAGAAAACTGGAGAAAAACTCGGGCCAGGAATAATCCAAACATCCACGCTAGTTGAAGTTTGAAACCCTAAGAACGCGTGGATTTGGAAGCACCGATCCGTCGATCCACTGCCGGCAGCAATGTGTTTTTCAGTCTCGCAAAGTCTGCACGATGGCCAAAGCGAGCGTCAGTTTTTCCTCGGGCATGCCTCCACTGCAGCCCGGCAATTGTCTCCGCAAATGAGACGTTTCCCCACTTGGCGCTACGGCTAATTCTTAATGGCACGCTGTTGAGAGTGGAGAGGGCGTGCGCCACCTCAAGTCACTGAGCCAATGAGCCCTCGAGACACCTGTGGGTTACTGAACGGCAGGTTGGCGTCGATTGTTTCCGAGGAAATTGCACGGCACGCGGAGGTAGTAGGAGCTGGATGGGCGTTCCTGTTTTTACGTACTACAAGAGCGCTCTCCATCCGAGAGGTTTTGTCTCCCGCAAATGCTGGAGGCAAAGGTGTTCATTACTGCTGCTTATATTCGACTTTCGTGAATCAGAGGTGGAGTCCATACTATGCAACTGAATATAACATTGTACACGATGAAATTACGATGAGTAGCTACTGGAACAATAAAGAATGTTCCAATGTAGACAAATACATAAATAAATTATAATTTAAGACCAATTTTGGACGACAACACCGTATTTTTTGTACATTTTCCGATGCCTCAAAACTTCGCGTATTGATAAAAACAATAAAAATATATATAGAAATCTCTTAGATTGCGGTGAACCTCACCGCCAGGTAACAGATTAATCATGTTACATCGAATGAAAATGGGAGACGGGACCGGGATTCGAAC
>NNCF01135579.1:0-17156 GCA_002313205.1 Laupala kohalensis | reverse complement strand
TCAAGGTCCCGGGTTCGAATCCCGGTCCCGTCTCCCATTTTCATTCGACGTAACATGATTAAAAATATATAGTTAATAACAATATATATTATGTTATGTAACAATATAAGTGTTATATAACATTATGTTATATAACAACAAAAATACATGTAATTATATATTAATTAATATATTTTATATATGTAATTAATATATAATTATATGTAATTATAAAATAACAATATATGTAATTATGTTATATAACAATATAAATATTGTTCAAGAAAGGTCGTAAGTCGTAATTTATTTATTTTCACGTTTGCCGTAGAGAGGCGTACGCAAGGGGGTGCTCGGGGGCCTCAAGACCCCTCCTCAAAATACAACTCATTTTTTAAGGAGACAAAATATTAATAGTAGATAAAAATAGTAGGTGTATTTATAAATTTTAACTATTTTCTGGTATTTTTTTGTGAGGCTTTACGGTTCGTCGACATCTAGGTCATTAGAGCCCTAAAATTCTGTACAGGTAGGGTAAATGCAGTTACGCACTAAGGAGAGCCAACATGACTCTCCCCGAATGTGGGACTCGCCGAATGACTCAACCATACCCACTAAAAACCCTCCTGAATTACAACTCAAAACTCAAATATCATCTAAAAATTTTACGCATATCATTACAAGAATAAAAATAAAAATAAAATAAACAAAAAGGAGAGGAGAGGAAAATGAAAGATACCCTAGCGTCAGGATCGAAAAGAACAATTGGTTACCAAGGAAAGTCAGGAATGAGAAAGGAAGGAGCCAACCACAAGTTAGTGGAAGTAATGCCAGGTTCAGCTCGGGACCTCGTGTTTGCCAAACACCTACTTACTAGATGTAAGTCCCCAGGGGGGTTTTCTGACATAGCTACTATATCATTGAACATAGGTTTCAAAATAGTAACACATGGACTGCCAAGATTTAATTATTTGGAGGTTGTAGCCCCCTCCAAGATTTTTTTTCTGCGTGCGCCACTGATGCCCTAATACTTATAGCTTCAGCTTCTTTGACCCCATAGGCGTTCATCGCTGAGCAGTGAAATAATTCTAGAGAGATATTAATCATACAGATAGAAAAAATATAAGAATAAAATAAATGAAAGGAACGAAAGGAAAGACCGATTAGAACAACGTACAAATTACCCGTTACGGATCATAGTCTACGGATTTTGGCAAAACGCGACGACGTTGTTGGAATAAACATAAGTTTGCAATCAATAAAATCTCAACTCTAGGGCAAATAGACCAGAAAATCCGGATTTTTTAACTAAAACCCAGATATTTAACATGATTTCTATTCTTCACAATAACAAAATAATTTCAACTTGTTATTCCGTCTCATTAATTAGGTGGTGCTGTCATATTAAAAAACTACATGGCCAATGTAGTTTTTTAAACTCATAAAAAATTAATGAATTAATTTATATAAGTTAAGTTTCAAAATAGAGTAAATATTCAAAATACGTATTACTTAAAACAGGATTATTCATTTCAATGAATATACTTCTGCCGTGTCATACGTAATAATTTTCCAGACAACAACAACGACACATAAGGACAATTTCAATCATGAATTATTTCAGATATACGTAGTTCATAGCATAGGGGCCATCCATACTTTACATGACTAAAAAGTTACCTTTCTTATTCACCACCCATCTAACGTCTCTTTAATGCATTTGTAATGATACCTCTTGTTCTCAACTTTTAAATAACGTTGGCCCTATCCCCCCCTCGTAAAAATTTGATTTTGGGAAATGTGGGGACAAATTTAGATACAGTGCCTCAACCATTCGTTTTTCATTGTTCTATGCTATCATTGAGCAGTTGAGAACGTGGACTACTGTGATAAAATTTATGGGTAAAAATCTCCCTATAAAACCAAAAATTACATTACACTAATGTTAACAACCCCCTGCCGCGCCGTAACGCAGTGTAACGAAATCCCAAATACCATCTCCACTCTTCGGAATGTTCCGTAATTTAAAAACTCATTCCCCTCACCCGTACACAGAAAACCTAAAACCAGTGTACATAGTATTGCAATAATACAAATTGCCGTTGTCATGAAAGGGCACACGACATTGAATCACGTAACATTGCGCAGACAATAAATCATAGACAGTATTTACTCATCAAAGAGCAGCTCCCAAGGGACATTTATCATGTGTACGTCATCTCGTTACTCGAAAGAGACACAAAACATTTGTCTTCCCCAAATCAACTCATGCAACAGATGTACGCAACCAGAGATATTTGCTCCGAGTCCCTCGGTCGCGTCTAATATTGCAAACCCTTCAGCCATCAACGGGGTACTCTCCCCCACCATCGTCGTTGTAGCCCCTATCCTCTCCTCTAACTCCATCTCATTCCAGTCAGGCTTTCCATTCAATTCTATTACCCACCATGTAACAGACAACGCTGCGATTAAAATTTGTCTCTTCAATTCTTCTTCTTCGCCAGGCTCTACAACTCTGTTTGGAGAGTTTTGGCCTTCTCAACAATCTGCTTCCAAGCCTTCCTATCTTTGATCTTCTTTCTCCAGTCCACTTTCATTCTACGTAAATCATCGTAGATGTCCTCAGAGCATTTCTTCTTCATAACCTTATTTCTTAGTATGATACGTTGTCTGTCCTTGACACTTTTCCGAGGCATTTTGTTGGGATTTTTAGCAGTAAGCATTTTCACAGGGGGCAGGTCGCTGGCCTGACGACCTAGCACTCCTCCTTCAACCGGGCTCGCGACCGGCAACAGCGCTGTGAGACTACTCGATCCCGCCCAGGCAGAGTTGTCTCCTCAATTACTTGTGTAAATTTCCATGAGAAATGTTTATCTGTATCTTACAAATTTATTGAAATAAAATTTTGTTTGTTTAGTTAATCCTAAAAATCAAAATAGTTTGAAGATTTCGTGTTTTTTCTCATAAATGAGAAACATTCAACTATTTCACAATTTTTGTATCAGGTGTTAAAGAAAGTAGTTGTGGAAACTTCAGTCGTTGTGCCTCCCATGTGCCTTCCCGACAGTGATCTTCCGTCCCCATAAATAAAATGAAACGCCTGGAAGAGATCGTAAGCGGCTTTTAATTTTTATCTAGCTCTCGGCAATGAAAATCACGATTTTCTTTTGACACCTATCTACTTTTGCAACGCAATATGAGATAAAACAAAATGTTGGAAGGTTCTGATTTCAGTGGTAAGTCTAGAGTTGATTTTGCAATTCAAATCAAAACACAATTGATTTCCAAATAAATTATTTTTAAGATAGATTTTTATTATTATTTTTATTTTTAATACAGCTACTTTTTTACATATCGTACATCCGTGTTCAAACTTTAAGAGACTATTATATTTATGAAAATTAGGAAATGAAGTACTAACTCTCAAAATTAAATATGGCGTAATTAAACATTAATCCAGAAAGGTAAAAAAAGAGCTACAAACGTATATCGTATCGGAAGTCTCAAGTATTTCTCAATACAATTTTGAATTAACAAATGTTCATTTCTGAGCTTAAATGAAAGCGAATTTTCCACAAAGCATCTCCTAGTATTGATATGAATAAATAGACCCGAATATCACGACTCAGCAATGTGAGATGTGAACATCCGAGTCCTCTCAAAGAATTGGACAGCGTATCTCCACATGGCAAACTCACCCTCTCTTCCTCGTCGAGGAGGGGGTGGAACGAATTAGAACCAAATAATCCGTCTGTTCCATCTCTGTGATGGGAATTCGCAACCACAGTCGCCACGATCACCAACTCCTCCTCCTCTTCATCGCAGCCGCTGCGCCCAATTGCTCACTACCGCCACCAAATTCACTATTACCGTCTCCCTCAACGCCGGCACCGACTCCGTAGCAAATAGTGGTTTCACCGTGAAACAAAGTGGTATTTGCTGTTGTTCTAGTTGTCATAGCTACGGTCATTTCCAAAAGTAATGCCACAACTCCACCACCGCCACCAAAAGAAACCTCCCACTTTATCATTGTACGCAACGCAACGTGGTATCTACCACCACCATCGTCGCCTCCACTGTTTCCGACAACGTTGCGATGGCCACCGTCATCGTCGGCTCCGCCGTACGCCGAAACGCTGGCAACAGCTGTGTCGCGGCGCCAGACGCGGGCATCCCGAGAGGAAGGGGTCGCTGTCGTACGCGTGTGTGTCCGCGCGCACTCATCAGTGCTAAGTACCCCCGCCCTCCACGGCTCCACTCGGCGCAGCTCGGATCCCTCCCTTGATTGCCGTCGCCAGCGCACTCGCGCGGATGTCGAAGCAACAACTATGCGCGTAACGACACATTGATACACAAGACGGATGGGGAAGCCCCCGTCACGGCCCCGCGCGTATTGTGCCAATAATGTGGAGGCGGATCTCTTTGATTTATGCAAGTATGGAGAGGGATGATACGTGGCAGTAAGTGGTAGAAAATGTAATTGCGGTGGAATAATTGCTAGAGCGGGAATGATGTCACAGTTATAAGGTGATACGATGTTCTTTGCTCCCGTCATTTTCGCTCAAATAACTATGAGTATATTACCAATATTATTTAAGTTAATTATTAGAATAGAGTTGCGATAAAGTTTTGACAATTTATAGAGATGTCCTGGATGAGCAAGACACAGTACATTGGTATTATACGATGGCTATCAGCTGACATCTTTTTTGAGAAGTCCTAGTGCTGAATTAATGCGTTAAAGAGATCACACATCACGAGAATGGAGGATTACACATCGGAAGACGGAAACCGTAATAAATAACAGAAACAATTAAAATAAAAACAAAAGGAATATATCGATTTTTTACAGAGTTGTTTTAGAAAGCGTCCGTCAGTTATCAATTAATTCATGTATCAACGTGAAAAGACTGTTTGTGAATACTCATGTACCCACCCCCGCTGAAGCGGCGATGCTCGGGACGTGAGAGCTAAAGGAGGCGGGGGCCTCACCGACCGGGGGTGGGAAGCCGTCGGGCGGGGATCGTTTGCAAGCGAAGGGCTTGCTGATTGTTGCACATGTTTTCGCTGCTACTAATGAGCGTCATCTACACGGTGATCCATCAAGAGTCGCAAAGCGACACACAGTGGGCAGGGACAATAAGGATCAACGGAGGCGACCACTAATTAAACGACGGGGATGCAAGGGTTGTATGTGGCTGGAGATGGAACTGAGCAGAGAGGAGGAGTGGAAAGAGGGGATACAAAACAGTTATTAAAAGTCTGTGGCCACTGAGAGAGTGCTCTTGTGTGGTCGCGTGCGCGGCAGGGTGACGTCTCGATCTCCCCATCCTCTAGCGACCCCTTCACCTCGTCCACGGTCGCCGTAGGGAAAGAAATAAGGCGTGGGAAAACGACTGACGGAGAGATTTCGCTAATTTTAGAAGAGTCATTAGACGCCAGTGGGTTACCGGTAGGGAGGAAACTCAACGTGCAGTACGAGTGCGTGATATATTAACGTGCTTTTAATTTCGGAATGCAAATAGAGAACGGTAACTATACTCAATTAGCGAGTTTACTGGTCATCTGAAGAACTTTCAAAATTAAGGCGTAAAAATTAGCACAATTTAAAACTTATGTTTAGGAGAAAAAAATTATAAATTCATACAAATGAGAATACAAATAAGACAAATTTTAACTAGTTCCTGGCTCTGTTCAAAACACAAAAAGGAAGATTTACTGACATAAAATTGTATTTGCTTCATAAAGAGTTTTCTGTTATTAACATCGAAATTTGAAAAAAAGGGATATTATTAAGATGTACGTATATTCATATACAAAAATTTGCAAAATACGTTTTTTTACTAAGTGCATATACATATAATGAATTAGAAAAGCATAGTAATCACCATAAAAAGTTGAGGGATTCTTGCATATGAATTGGAAAATTGGAGGGATGAAAGAGCATATGAATAGAAAACAACAACATTTAAGTGCATGTCCGGCAATACGTCCCGAATGAGATATGATGACACAAAGACAGTAAGTTCACGACAAAAAGATGAGTTTGGCTCTATATTAGGGGAATTAAGGTGATATATGTTCAAAGTTCAACAACAAATTACAACAGATGTTCTGCCTATAAACAACTATGTCTGTAAACAAATACTCAAAAACGTCTCATGTATTGGCGAATACGTTCTTCCTGGAGTCTCGCTAATTGTCACAACATTGGTCTCGAGTATATGAATAAATAAATGTATATAGAGGACTGTTCTCAAGGTATATAAAAAATATTTATATAACTTATATGAGTCATTCCAACCATAATCGGCCTCAAAAATTTCCCCGATCCATTCAGATTTTAGTAATAATTTTTCTGGGGGCTTAGAATATTGTTTACGTAAGGAAAGAAATGTTTATTCGGTTTTTATTGAGCTACTTTTGTTTAGATTACTATTAAGTCGATTTTCCCTCAACGCGAATAGCACCAGCGCAACGAGGTAAAAAATCGGGAAAATTTCGATGAACCCCCCTTGGAAATTGAAACCCACTTAACCTACCGATAACAGACATTTGATTTTATAGAAAAAGTAAATACTTCAAATGGCAACAGATGTCTAAAACAAAAACGTCAGCTCTAATTCCACCAATTTTTGGCGTGGGAAATTCACAACTTTTAAAGTTATAGTAATTTTAAGTTAAAATCTGAATTTTCACGTATGTGACTTCCTCGCCAACCCATGACGACTTGGAAACGAACACATGAATTAAAGAAACACTTTGATTTTTAAAACTTGATTACAGAAAATGTGTAAGATGAGACCAGACTCAATACTTCAATTTCCTTCCGAGGTCCTGGTACATCCTGATCATAAAGACTTGCGTTCACTATACCTGTATTAACCTCTATTTACAATGATTGGCAACAGTGGTGTCATTAGAAAGAAATTGAAAAAAAGAACTGTAAGATTTTCGGTTATAGTGAAGTGTCGCACATTGAGTACTTGTAACTGATGTTGCAACCATGGAATTACCTAGGAGAAAGTGTTCACTAGAACGCGATAATAATACGTGTTAGGGTGATGATAATTATAAACGTGTGAAAAAAATTTATGATAGAGGTATTTAGTTAATTTGTTATAGTAGAATTAGAAACAATATATTTGAATCATGAACATCGGTTTTTAATTTTTTTTAAGACAAGAAATTAATTGTTGCCATCCGTTAAATATACTTATCCGGTAAAAAATCAAAGAAAATTAAGGAGAAGAATTGTACATGATTAGTACATTTATGTCATTGTTTATCAGTAACTATGTATTAGTACCATTTTTTTAAATAAGAAAACTTCTATGTTATTATTTGAATATTAAGTTTAATTTATGAATATTTTACTTTTATTGTAGATCAGCTATCAAAAGAGGGGGTCAATGGGCTGATATGGCGCAGGTGAGATACACAATGCACATAAGTGAATACCGTTAAGTGCCTGCTTGCTGTCTCGTTAAATAGGGCTCTGTCAATCAAGTCTGATTCTCACCTCCTAGTGGGAACCCCTGGGCAACACAGCGTGTGGCTCTCCGAACCGTAGCTCAAGATTATGAGATGCTGATGGCCATGGGTGCCTTCTCGACTCTGCGCCATCTCATCGGAGATGGCAGCGTATGCGAGTCGGTTACCCAGGCCAAATTGCGTTGTGGCTAACGAAAACAGGCGAAAGGCGAGTCTCCGGTGCCTTAAAACGGGAGCCATAGGCTATGAGAAGGAAACCCTGACAGAAAACCAAGGAAGAAGGGGGGCCTCTGTAGGTGTAGTGGAACCAGCCCCCCTAGGGGAGTAAACCTCGATTAAATATCATTGGTCGTCCGGATCTCAGGGGGTTAGGTTTAGGTTGACACCCTATATCTGTAAAAAAGGTTAAGGTTAGGAAAACTCAGAAGCCTCGGAAGTGGAATCCCAAGTATGACGGAAATAGGCAATTGAATAAGGTAATGAACATTATAACTTGTGACGTTAAGACATTATACAGAAAGGGGGCGGTAAAGGAACTTGAAAAGCAAATGACAGTGTTTAAAGTGGATTTATGTGCACTGCAAGAGATTAGATGGATCGGGAAGGGGGTGGAATCTAAAGGCAAGTACACAATTGTATATAGTGAGAAAGACGAAGGAAAACATGAATTTGGCACAGATTTCTATTTAAGTGGTAGGGTACAACACAGTTTGATATATTATAGGCTAATAAATTAAAGAATTTGTCTCATTAGAATTAGGAAGAAATTTTATAATGTTACATTTGTATCTGTACATGCTTCTACAGAGGAGAAAAAGGATGATGTAAAGGAGATTTTCTACGCTGAATTAGAGAGAGTCATCGACACTATACCATCATATGACATGAGAGTCATATTGGGGGATTTCAATGCACAAGTGGGCAAGGAAAGGTTTGTGCTACCAGCATGTGGACCATATACCATACACGAAAAAACTAACAATAACGGAAGAATGGTAAAAACGTTGCTGTCTAGCCAATGGTAAAAACCTTGCTGTCTAGCCAATGGTAAAAACCTTGCTGTCTAGCCAATGGTAAAAACCTTGCGGTCTCAGATACATAGTATCCACACAAAAGGTGTCACAAGGGGACCTGGAGATCACCTGACAGCCGATATTTCAGTCAGATAGATCATGTAGTTACAGACAGGAGACATTGTAAGAATATAAATGATGTAAGAAGTATGAGGGGAGCAAAGATAGAAACGGACCATTTTCTAGTAAGGGCCAAAGTTAATTTGAAAATTAGTAAGACACCAAAAATAAAGAAAAGTGAAATGGGGAAATGGGGTGTTAAAAAATTAGAAAATAAGGAATACAAGGAGAAATAATGTGAAGAGCTAGAAGACGCACTCCTGAAAATCAATGATAAGGATTATTCAAATGTACAAAAGATGGGGAGTAAAGTAGGGGAAGCATAGGAATGATATCGGGGAAGGTACCAGAGAAGGAGGGAAGACCAAAAAGAAATGAGTGATTTAATGAAAAATGTGGAAAGACTCTCCATGAAATGAATATGACGTCTGAAAAGTACAGGAGAAGACCAACAAGACAAAACGAACAACATATAAAGGAAAAAGAAAGGAATGTAACAAGCTGTATAGGAAGAAAAAGAGACAAATGTGGGATAGTAAGATGAAAAATATTAAGGAAAAGTACAATTGCGGAGAAGCTAGAGAATGGTACAGGGAAGTTAAAAACATCAAGAATGAATTCAAACCTAGAGCAGTAATCATTGGAGTGCATAATGGAACAATTCTAACGGAGGGAAACAAAATTTCGAGTAGATGGGCAGAGTACTACGCGAATCATTTTCAGTACAAAGAGGATGGAAGTAAGAGGGGATATGAGAATCATGGGGAATACCAAACAGCGGAACCAGACGTAGCTGCACCATCGGTACAAGAAATATAAAAAGCAGTAGCAAGCTTGAATAGTGGTAAGCCAGGATGTAATAGAATTGAGAGTGAATTGTATAAATGTGGTGGGGATGCGATGTCTCCCATAAGACCAACCTCTCGTCCACGTCGCGGCAGATAGGCAACGTCATAAAGTAAGGGATTGCCTGCTGGGGTGATGTACAGTGGGGACTACGTGTGCCCTGAGACCGCTTCGGTATCTGTGAAGGCCTAGCACGAACCCCGAAAAGTGGTGGCTAACGGAGTTCTGGTGAAGATGCAGCTGCCTTGAAGCAGGTGGGGTTGGCTCTCCAAAGGCTAAGGGAAGAAAACCCCGATTGCAAATTACCCGTCCTCCGGAAGAGGTTGGACGTAGGATTAACTACTCACTCCTTTAAAAATCCTAAGTTATGAAACTTCAACGAAAGAAGGCCGGACTGATTAATGGAGACAAACTTGGAAAGGAAAAGGATAAAGAGAATGGTCAAGGAAATGGCGGAGGAAAGAAAAGTGAAATAAAGCGTAAGTCAGATACGAATATTGGAACTTGGAATGTGAGATCTATGTATCGCCCAGGAGCTTTGAAGATGTTACTGGACCAAACAACAAAATTGAAGCGGAGTATTATTGCACTGCAAGAAATAATGTGGGTTGGAAGTGGAACTATAGAAAATGAAGAAGCTAGTGTATTCTATAGCTGTAGTGAGGAGAAACACGAATTTGGTACAGGATTTGTAGTACATCAGCAGCTAAACCATCTGGTAATTGATTTCACACCTATTAGCCCAAGACTATCGACGCTTAGAATAAAGGGGAAGTTTTTTAACTACTCTATAATAAATGCCCATGTACCAACGGAGGAATCTGAGGAAGAAGAGAAAAACTGATTCTATGAACTTCTGGAAAGGACATATGATGGATGCCCTGGCTATGCCAGTAAAATAATTGACGGTGATCTAAATGCTCAAGTGGGAACGGAACAGATATTCAGACCAACAATAGGAATCCACAGCAAACATACCATAAGTAATGATAATGGATTCAGACTCATACTGTTTGCAGCAATGTGGAAACATGATTGTAGGCTCATCAATGTTTCCACATAAAGACATACACAAAGGAACATGGGTATCGCCAGATAGAAACTCAGTAAACCAAATTGATCGTGTGTTGATAGATGCACGACACAAGACTGACCTTCTGGATGTGAGGAGTCTTAGAGAACTGAATATGGATTCAGATCACATTTTGGAATGGGCGCGTGTGAGAGCTAGGATCTCCAATGTATCAAAAGAATACCAAATCAAAAATCCTAAATATAACATTACAACCTTAGAATCATCTGAAATAAGAGAGTAGTATCAGGAGAGAATAACACAGATCCTCAAGAATACTGAAGAGACCAACAATATCCACCATTAGTGGGAAATGGTAAAAAATGCAGTGGAAACATCTGCAATTGAAACGTTGGGAACTGGAACATGACATGTAAGATCACCATGGTTTGATACTGAGTGTGAGATGGCAACAGAATAAAAGAACAGGGCATATAGAAGGACGTTACAATCAAGGTGCACAAGAGGAATGATAGAAATCTATAAAGAAAAACGGAGGATTGGAAAGAAGACCCATCAAAGAAGAAAGAGAGAGTGGATGAAAACTAATATTGAGGAAATGGGAGTCTATGAGGAGTAAGAATGAGACAAGGAAATTCGATAGAGAGGTAAATGCGGCACGTAAACCCTTTTATGGCCAAACTAGTCGTAAAAGAGATGAAGGAGGGGAAATTGTAAGTGAAGGAAAAGAGATATGCGAAAGATGGCGCCGACATTTTAATAAACTTCTTAATTTCAAAACGGTATCAAGAGACTCAGTAGAGGTGCAAGAAGGAGATTACTCTGAAAAGACAGATACACCAACCATAGAAGAATTGAAAAGAGCCATGAAGAAATTGAAGAATAATAGAGCCACAGGAGCAGATTATATACCACCGGAATTGCTAAAGCACGGTGGTGGTGAATTGGAATGACTTTCCTAAAATAGTCGTCTCAATATGGGAGGAAGAAGAAATGCCACAACAATGGAATGAGGGAATTATATGTCCTATATACAAGAAAGGAGGTCAACTAGAGTGCGAGAACTATAGAGGAATTACACTGCTAATCTTGGAATACAAAGTATTTTCCAATATACTGTTTGACCGTCTCCTCCCAATCGTTCAGAGAGAAATAGGGACATACCAATGTGGATTCCTATCTGGAAAGTCAACTATAGACCAGATCTTCACCCTGAGGAAAATTTTGGAGAACACAATCGAATTCGGAATTAGCACGTACCACCTCTTCATTGATTATAAGGCAGCATATGATAATATAGACAGAGAACAGTTGTATCATGCTGTGATAGAACAGTGGATTCCTGGGAAATTGGTAAGACTGGTGAGAATTACAATGAGTGAGACACGAAGCAGCATAAGAACTGGAGGAATGATGCCTGAAACATTAGATCTTCAAAATGGAGTACGACAAGGAGACGCGCTGACGTGTCTACTCTTTAATGTCGTCCTGGAGAAGGTGATAAGAGATGCAAAACTTCTGACCAAAGAGACTATTTTCTATAAATCAGTGCAGATATTCGCCTATGCTGATGATATAGTAGCAAGAAGTCCAAAAGCAATGGAGGAGACATTTGTTGCTCTAGAACAGGCTAGCAGAAATTTGGGGGTGAGTATCAACTAACAGAAGACGAAATACATGGCTGTTGGGAAAGCGCATGGAATTAACATGTTACCCTCAATGATTATGAACAGTTACACCTTTGAGAGAGTTGAGCAATTTAAATATCTGGGATCGACAGTTAACTACACCAATGACATTTCACAAGAAATTAAACAGCGATTAATAATTATTTATCACAAAGCACAAAATTCTGCCGGAGTACAATCAGCCTGAAGATGTGAGCTGCAAGCAGGATCCTAGGAACAGCGTTTTCACAAGTGTGAATGCAAAGAAGATCACTTCAATAAAAAAACAACTATTGTTGAAGCAGAATTAATCTCATTGGAGCTTATGAAAAATAAGATTCCATTGTCGGAAATGTTTATTGGCTATGCCAATAATAAGTTGAAATCAAGAAATAATTCACACTATTTATAATGTGAATTTAAAAATGAATGTTTCAATATGAAAAAATGAGCAAATAACGAATTTTATAGATACAATACGTATTTTCATCCTCGAGCTCGTTTCTCGTAAAAAAAACCTAAAAAACATATGAACTTCCGTTGCCATTCGACTGTCAAGGTCGAACGACAGCCGCGTGCTCTGATACAGGAATTCTGAACTTATTTTGACTGCCCTTCGTGAGTGCGGTCGCTGGCGCTATCTGGTGGGGTAATTTTAAACTACCCTTTTGCGAGGGAGTGGCAGCTTGGATAAATTCGCTGTTTACACAACGGCCTCCAGCCGGTTACTGAAGCATATACTATATCTTCAAAGCGGGAATGTCAATTTTGCTGAACTGCGCAAGCGCTAGGTACACCTGCACGCAAGAGTTGGCTGATCGTCTCAGGTGCCTTTAATCCGCTACCTGCATGATCATTTCGAAACATAATGGGCTATAGAGCTTATTTTGCCTTAAAGAGACTCTTCTCGTCAAGGCTCTTGACTCGCATTAGCAAGTTAACCATGTATAAGACACTCATAAGACCAATGCTCACATACGCCTCTGAAACTTGGCCATTAACAATAAGAGTCAACGAATTGCTTGAAGCATTCGAGAGAAAAGTGCTCCGAAGAATTATCGGACCAGTCTGTGAAAAAGGAATATGGAGGAGGTGGTACAACCATGAATTGTACACTATTTATAAAGTTTCACCTATTAGAAAAATAGTGAAATCAGCTAGGTTGAGGTGGACGGGGCATATGGCACGGATGAGTGATGTGGATATACCCAAAAGGGTATTAGATGGTGATCCGGGGGGACAGAGAGGACATGGACGACCCAGAACCAAATGGATGGATGGAGTCATCGAGGATCTTCGGAATATGGGATATAGAAATTGGAAAGTTTTAGCATCCGATCGAGATGGTTGGCGGAGGATTGTTGAAGAGCCCAAGGTTCACAATTAACTGTAGAGCCATAGAAGAAGAAGAAGAAGAAGAAGAAGGTGGGGATGCGATGATAAAAATTATACCCCAACTGATTACGAAAGTATGGGAAATGGAAGTAATAGCCAGGGAATGGAAATGTGGAATTATTAATCCACGAAACATCACAACCCAGACATTCTACCAGTTTGTGAAATGTTATTTCGATGCCTTTGCTGAAGTGGGAGAGTCATTGTGAAAAGAAACCGGATGTCTCGGATTAAGGAAAAGTGACCGCCAATAAGGGCTTTCGATTCATTGTTTCTGGGACCATCCCCTTGCTTTTCCGGGAAGGAGCAATGCACCCGAAGAATGTCGGCCGAAGGGTGTGAGCAGTGCTTGTCTCTCCTTTGTTTTGTAATATTTCTGTAAGAGGGACTTGTTCGCCATGTGTACCGATGCGAGCCTGGAAAAATCCCTAAAGAAAGACTGTTATAAATGGAAAATTCCACCGAAAACTGAAATAATGACCATCTCGAGATGGATGCTGGCATATCGGTAAAGACACAGTGTTCTCAGAAGCTGAGGGGTGACCAAGATGATGTAGAGTGCTCAGTGCGGTAGCGAAGGCGTGATCACGTGACCTTCGCTTCCTATATATTGGGAGGATTGAAGATCCTCGGAGACTTTCAGACTTTTCTGCGGAGTGTTAGGAAGTACCCGGGTTCTGAGATGTGACCTGGTTAGTATTGGTCGTCAGACCACTGAGAATTGCTGCGGTAATTCAATTACATTGCTATTAGGCGCGAATGACGTAACTTGGAACAGTTAGTTATTTCGGGATAGCAACTTGTAAATTTTTGAGATTCGGTTGATCTGGGTAGATTTCCGAATGAATTGTTAACAGCAGTATTCATATGTGTGTGTAATTGATGCTTTCAGATAGCATTAACTGTGTAATGACAAATTCATACTTGTATTTATGATTTGAGAGTTCGTTCAAGTTTGTAAATACGTAGATTTCAATTTAACTTGTATTAAAGGAATATTTTATTGTTATTACACGAGTGTTTGATTGCTTGGGAAACCAAGCTGGTGGCAGCGAACTCTATCATAAGGGTTGTGGTTTATGGTTGAATCCCGCTTCTACCCAAAAACTACCCACATCTCATCTGGGCATGTGGTGTGGTGTAACAATCCAATACCCAGAAAAGGGGATGGAACGTTGTGTGACAATTATAGAGCGATCAACTTACTCTGCCCAGAATACAAAGTGTTGTCTAAAATAGTGTGTTATAGACTCAAACCATACGCAGATGAGTTGATTGGAGAGTATCAGTGTGGATTTCAGTCGGACAGATCAATAATAGACCAAATATGTATCATGAGACAGACATTGGATAAATGTTGGGAAAGAAATATTACTACACACCATCTATTTCTCTATTTTATGTCCGTCTACGGCTGTATTTGGAGAGAGGAAATGTGGGATCAGATGCATGAGATGAAATACCTAAAAAGTTGGCAGAGTTGTGCAGGCTAATGAAGGAAGAGAACCAAGCTAAAGTTAAAACAGGTGTAAACCTATCGAAGAAATAAGCCTTGAAACAGGATTTAGACAAGGAGATAGTGTAGCCCCAATGTTGTTTAACGCAGCATTGGAAATAGCGTTTCGTAAGGCTGCAATAGACTACCGTAGGAATATTATGTATAAAACACAGCAACTAGCGTTTGCGGATGGTATAGTGATAACAGGGAGGAGAGTGGAGGATGTGAAGGAGAAATTCATCCAGTTGGAAGAATATACCTCTGAAGGCAAATGAAGCAAAAACAAAACTTATGACAGTCTCCAGAAGGAAAAATATCAAAGATACCAAAATTATCATTGGTAAACATAAATTTGATGTTGTACAAGAATTTATTTATCTGGGAACTTTGCTTACAGCGAGAAATGAAATAAATATGGAGATAGATAGAAGAATAACAAATGCTAATAAATCATATTTTGCTCTACTTCCATTAATTAAATACCATATCGTGCCGCGCCAAACCAAAATTAGGATATACAAAACACTAATTAGACCAGTGATTGTGAACGGTGCTGAGACATGGACATTAACTAAGGGGGTATGTGAAAGATTGAAAATCTTTGAAAGGAAAATTCTCAGGAGAATCTATGGAAGGATTAAGTAGAATGGTCAGTGGAGAGTACGGTATATTAACAAAATAGCACAGTTGTATCAAGATACCGACGTTGTCTCGTTAAGAGTTAGAATATTGAAATGACTGGGTCATTTTAATAGGATGGATGAGTGCAGAACTGTAAAGAAGGTGGCAAATGGCCAACTGGATGGAGTGAGGACAAGAGGAAGACCAAGAAGTAGATGGTGGGATTGTGTTGAGGAAGATTTGCAGAAAGCAATGATTATGAACAGGAAGTTGGCGTCAAAAGACAGGAAAAAATGGAGGAGGCTTGTTGAGGAGGCAAAGTTCCATTTGGGACTGTAGAGTCAACTGAAGGAAGAAGGAAGCTATCGAAAGAAAGAGACCCTCCTAAACTAAGTTTAAAATAATTAAAAGGTAAAAGTTATTTTCAACAGAAATTGAAGTATTGACACTGGTCTCATATATATTTTCTGTAATCAATTTTTAAAAATCAAAGTGTTTCTTTTATTTATATGTTGGTTTCCAATTCGTCATGAGTTGGCAAGGAAGTCACATATGTGAACTGCATTACTGAAATCTGTATGGGTCGGGGAGTTCTGGACAAGGTAATAAGAGAGTGGGAAGAAGAGCTGAAAATCCAAGGGTATTGGATACCAATACGACTAGGGCGATCCTCGGACAACATAGAAATCTCTAACGTAGCTTTTGCATATAACCTGGTCATACTCTCAGATAATGGAGCAACAGCAACCAAACAAATAGAAGTATTAAAAGAAATGCGCTTTAAAGTTTGGTCTACAAATCTCCTTCCAGAAGTCTCAATTTTTTTGCTCAAAACTAAACATTCAAGAATTAGACACAAAATATGGTAAGATAAAAAGAGGCACACATTTCAAATACCTTGATGAAATCCCTGAACCTACAGGAGCAGAAACGGTTGCACAGAAGTCTCGTCATCAAAAAATGAAAAGAGCATATGGCAGGACATGGGACATATATAATAAGAGATGCATATCCATTCACACAAAGATAAGACATTACAATACCGTAATCATGCCTAAAATACGGTAGTGAAACACTAACACTCCATACGAAAAGTGACATGGGAAAAAAGCTGAAGGAAGATCACAAAATAATAAGAAAAATTCTGGGCCCAAAGCTGACAGAACAAGGATACAGATTACACTCTAGCAAGACCACAGAGAACATGTCAAATCTAGCAGCGGATAACAGAAAAAGAAAATTGAAGTTCTACGGGCACAGCAGCAGGCTACCACCAAAAAGACTCACGAAAAGGATATTGACTTACATACAAAGAGTCAAGTCAACAACACTATGGATCACACAAGACAAATCCGATCTGGAAAAAGCACGAATCAATCAAAAGTAAATTCAAGACAGAAACATACATAGGGATAAGATACACAAGTGGAATGTGAGATCAGAGAACGAAGTTCAAAAGAAACCAGGGACAAAGTGGACTGAGGATAGAAAGA
>NNCF01135578.1:0-15356 GCA_002313205.1 Laupala kohalensis | reverse complement strand
CGGCGCACGATCCTCGAGGGGTGGCGCGCCAACCATCGGATAAGGAGCGACCACCGTTCAATTCAGTTTACGATACGATCGATAGATGTCCCGGACGGCGACATACCCGCACGCACCTACAACTACCGCCGGGTGAATTGGGAAGCATGTGCGGCTCAGGTTTTGCCCAAGGGACGGTACGTTGGCCACTCGATTCCCCGCGATGCGATTGATGCGCGAATTGGCGCACTTCAACGCGACATCCTCGAGGGAGTGCGCCCCTTCGCCGCCCGGCGAACGGATGGTTACCGCTTGGGGCAGCCATGGTGGTCCAAGGTTCTCTCGCGGGAAAAACGCATCACACGTCAGCTGCGCCGGAAATTCCAACGCTGTGTCCCGGGATCGGCGGAGAGGGATAATCTGCGGGCCGCGTATGGCGCCCAGCTGGACGTCTACCGCCGGGCAGTGCGCGTTGCGAAACGGGAATATTGGGACAAATTTATCGAGGACAGCATTGCCACCAACATATGGGGACTCCCGTATATTCTCGGCCGGGGAAAGTTGAAGAGCCAGGCGGTGTGGTGCACCATGCGGACGAGCGGGAGCTACACAGCTAACTGGAAGACAACAGGCGATGCTCTGGTGGACGGGGTGCTGGAGTGCGACGTGGATGTTCGGTCAGCGCCCCGTGATTACTCGTATGTCCAGCTCCCTGCCGTCGAACGGCTGACGTGCGGGGAAGTGACGGACGCAGTACTCCACCAGAAGAACGGCACGAGCCCCGGATATGACTATATAACCGTAGATATGATACAATGGCTCAAGGACCGGTACGTGGCAGAGTTGACGGATATCCTCAACACGTGCCGTGAATTCGCGTACTTCCCGCGCCCCTGGAAACTGGGGACCTTGCGTCTCTTCGTCAAGCCGGGCAGAACGGACCTCCAGGACTGGGCCGCTTACCGCCCCATCACGCTCCTGCCGGTCCTGGGGAAAATATTTGATAAGATTCTTGAAGCCGAGTTACGGCGGGTCGTCACATCATCTATTATCCCCTTCCAATTCGGATTTATGCGGGGGAGAGGGACGGACGACGCACTCTTGAATATGCAACGGAACATCGCGTCGAGCTCTAGCAAGTACAAACTGCTAATCTTCGTGGACTTCCGTAAAGCGTTCGACAGCGTGGTCTGGGATATCCTGTTGCAGGAACTGGCTGCGATAGGGGTAGGGGGTAGCCTGCTTGCTCTCTTGGAGGACTATTTGCGTGACCGGAAACTCCTCCTGGAGATCGGCAATATGGTCTTAACAAGGGAACTGAAGCAGGGCTGTCCGCAAGGTAGCCACCTTGGTCCGCTCCTCTGGAATGTGCATCTGAATGCTGTCCTGCGCCGCCTCGACGCCGCTGGAGTAAAGTACACGGCGTACGCCGATGACTTGCTGGTGCAGGTGGACGGCGGCAGCAGGAGGGAGCTGGAGGCGCGGGGGTCGCGGATGATGGCCACCTTGCATTCCCATAGTGCAGACATACGTCTAGCGATCTCGGATGATAAAACAGTGTGTATGGTACTTGGTCAGCGCCGCACCGCATCAGTACGGTACCCTATCATTCGGGTCGGGGGCGGGCGGCTTCGGATAGCAGACACTGTGCGCTACCTCGGTGTAGTCCTGGATGAAAAATTGACATACTGCAAACACCTTGACTACCTCCGCTGCAAGTTGGAGAAGTTTGTTTACGGCCTCCAACGGACGGGGATAAACAAATTGAACTTGCCACGGGATAAGCTGCGGCAGCTCTACCGAGGAGCGGTTGTACCTTTGCTAACGTATGGCTGAGTACTATGGGGGCATAGGATGTCAAACACGCACTTTGCCCGCCGGGTCGTGAGCATGCAGCGGCTAAGCCTTATCTTTTGGTTGGTGGCTACAGGAGTGTGGCCACAAAATCAATCTTGGTGCTCCTGGGCCTCCTTCCGCTCGATTTAATGATCGAAGAAAAGAGGGCGCGTTATGAACTGCGTAGTTACGGACGGACACAGGTGGATGGACAACAGATACACAGTGCTGATAAAGGGTGGAAAAGACAGCTGCGGGCCAAGCTCGAGCAACGCTGGCAATCATGTTGGGATGTGGCGAAAGAGGGACGGCGCCTGTATCGGTTTGTTCCGCGGATTAAATATGCAGAGAATACCTGGTTCCGCCCCCGGAAGGCGATGGTGGAGCTCCTAACGGGGCATAGGAACCTCAATGTATATTGGAAACGCCGGGGACTATCAACGAGTGCCCAATGCCCATGTGACAAAGGAGTGGAAGACGTGCCGCAAGTTCTATTCAAATGCCCACTTTATGACCCGGAGCGCGCAGAATGGTACTCTACATTGCGGAGGTTGGGAATCTACGTATGGACGCCATGTGCACGGCTGATTGGTGGTCAGCAAGCGTATGACGCATTTGCGACTTACACTGACAAGATCGTAGACCTTCGTCATGTTTTCGGGATGCCTGTCAGCAGGCTCCGGAAGCAGTGAAACCTTATACCGCGACAAAGCCTTGTGTCTTGGCAGAATCATGGAAGCACGGTGTCGTGCTTGTGTTGTTGGATCCACAGTAGGGAGCGAGATGAGGGAGTTGATATCAGGTGTTGTCGATGCTCAAGATGGATTTCCTGCAGACCTGGAATGTAGACGTATGTGATTGTGGTGTGGAAGTGGCGGAGACTCCATTTGCCCTGCTTGTGTGGGTGCAACAAGTGTTGGGAGTAGGAGTCGGGGGCGAGTGCATATCGGTGTTCCCACACGTTATCCTGCTCTGATGGTAAGGAAATAGTTTTCAGCGAGAGATGGTGGATGGATGGACGTGGATTTTCTCATTGGCAGAACTGTGCCTACCCGGAATGACATGGGTGATGTATGCTAGTGCGGTGAGGTGGCCACGGAGCATGGATGGTGGAGCTAATGTTGACGGTGGCGCTGGCGGCGGCGATCTGNTGTATAAGAGACAGCTGTTATTGGAGCTGTTGATGATTTCCCAGTGTGATCAAATGATGGAATGACTTTCCTGCACGACTTGGGCTGTGGATGAGCTGCGAACTGAATTCTCTTGGCGTGACAGCACTAATGAGGAAGTACCAGGGATGAAAGCGTTTTCTTCGAGACTTCTCTGTTGTGGGTGGGATGGAACGTGTGGTATGGTATGTCGCGTTCCCTTCAAAATATGTAGAAAAATGTGGTGCGGTGTGAGTGTTCTATATCTCGCACCAATGTAGTTATGGGACTAGGTGCTTTGTGATGTGATAGTCTACCAAATGCGGGAGTCATCATCGTGGGATTTGCAGGGCAAGGATGGACTTCTTCTTTCGTGTATATATAGTCTGGGAGAGTAATGCAGAAATTCGGGCATCAACGGTGGTTTTGGAACAAGGTGCGTCCAATGGATGCTTGGTAAACAGATATGAACTTGACATGTCCTGGAGGGTGGTTGATATGCATGCTGGTGGTGGACAAGATGGAGAAACTGTGCAGTGGGGTGTATATATGGATGCTAGCTCGCATGTGTTTTAGAGACTTTGCCATGATCAATCAGATTATTATTCTGATCAGATCGTAAGGGATGGAATGAATTTTCAGCATACTAGATAGATGGACAAAGATTTTCTCATCGGCAGAATTATGCCTTCCGGAATGAGAAGGGTGAAATATGCTAGTGCGGTGAGTCAAGTACGTACTGAAGAAAGGTTGACTAGCTCACCAATATGTGTTACAGAAAATGCATGGACGCACGTGTATACAGTACATGGGAAATGAGCAAACAAGAGCGAGATGTCGCTATGGGTCAATTATGCCGTAATGATCAATCGGATTATTATTACGATCAGATCGTAAAGGAATGAAATGAATTCTCAGCATAGTAGATAGATGAACAAAGATTTTCTCAGCGGCAGAATTATGCCTTCCCGGAATGAGAAGGGTGAAATATGCTAGTGCGGTGTATCAAGTTCGAATTCCGATGGACACAGCGCTTGGATGGTAAAGCTCTTGTAAGCGGCGGCGCTGGCGGAGACATAGATGCCATGTGTCCAGTCTCTGGAGACGGAACAGGGGTAGGCGGGAATCTGCGGCAGTTGGAAGAGGGTGAGTACGTTGTAATTGGAGTTGTTGATTATGTTCGTATTTACAAAAAGGTACACTGATAGTATTCTCTTCGGGTTGGAGACTGCCCTGTTGTGGGTGGGATGGAAGAGAATTCATCAAGTGGTATGACGCTTGTACTGATGGACCAAACGATGAATATATTGTGCAGAAGGGTATACAGGTTGTACTAGATCTACATGGTTGTGTTTGAAGTTTGGTTACATGGGGATGCAATGAGTAACTTACAAAATATAGAACTATATGTGGTGCTCTAGCACCAAGGTAGTTCTGGAACTAAGTGATTTGTGATGAGGTAGTGTTACCTTATACGGCGGAGTAAAATAGGCTGATGTTCAAGACCAACATACCTCAAGTTGGAATCTTAGTCCATCGTGGAATACGTAGGACGAGGATGGATTTCCTTCTTCGTATATATGGTGTGGGAGAGTTATGCAAAATACGAGCTCCAATGTTAGTCTTGGAACAAGGTGCTTATATGGTTAACTGACGCCATACGATGACTACAGTTCTTTGGTGAATAGCAAATCGGGGTTCACCATTTACTGGCTTTTACACAGAGGATAATGGCAGGTGATAACGATAGTAGTACAGTGCCCTACCTCCTCGATTGGTGGGGACGGATGTGAACTGAACGGGCACAGCCACACAGTGGCAAAAGTTAAAGGAGATATAGCCTATAGGATAAGAGTACATACCACCCCGGTAATAACCATCCGGTCAAGGCACGGGGGATATATTTGAATAAAATGAAAAAAAAATACAGCCGGGTCAATATTGCCGATACGGATTGATACAAGGTGCTGGCAAGATCTGGACTCACCCGCTACTCCGATGACGCAGAAGACGACCGCACAGATTGCGGCGAATGTTGTGGCGGCTGGTGGATACACGTCTGCGCTGCTGAGGGGGGAGGCGTGGGTGGCGGCGACGCACATGGCGCGGGTAACTGCGGTGCTGTATCTCCAGGCACAGGTGCAGGCAACGGAAGTGCAGGTGCCGTCGGCGCGGGGGCAATGGGCACGGCACGGCTCTTAACACACACGGGCGGCGGCGGCGCGCTCACATCCGAAGTCGCGCTCCGCGTGAAGACGCAGCGACGCGGCACCGGTGACGACGGACACGGAGAGTGCTGGTTAAGGTGGCCCTTGGAGTTATCACCACGGCGCTCCAGACTGGGTGCTCGGGGTGGGGAGATGGCGGTTGGAGCTCCTTCCTTGGCGGTGGCACCGTCCTTCCGTGGGGATTCCGTGACTAAGAAAATACGTGCGGAATCGATTCTCGTAATCGCAGAGTCGGCGGTGGAGTGAGTGTGCGAATGAGGGGGCGTTATCGGCACCAGACGTCCAATGGCTATGCGTCTCTTCTTGCAGGGTCGCTGGAGGAACGGAGCGTCTCTTCCGAGAATGATTCGATAGTTCAACACCAGCGAGTTTAAGTTGTCATAAACCGATATGCTTGAAAGACTAAAAACATTTTGAAGTTATCGAAGGGCAGGACGGCGTGTTCCATGCGACGGTTTTCCCAGTTGTAATGGCTGTAGCGACTGCCGCTATCACATCGTGAATGTCGATCTTCAACCCCTTCAACACCAACTCAAAAGATGGCATAAGAATCAAACTTTCGAGTTGAATCCGTTAAATCGCAGCGGAAGAAGTCACAATCGATGGGAGAGAATCTGGAGCGTGTTGAGTGTCCGCAGGAGTCGGTCGGGCGACCCGCAGTGATCGCGCTGCCGCCGCCCTCGCGCTCTATGTATGCGTGAGGCAGCGAGGGCGCGGGAGGGGCAGCGTGCTGCACAAAGGCGCCGTTCACGGAGCGCCGGTCGCGACCGCCCCCGCCCCCGCCGCCGGACCACGCCGCAAAAACCGCCTCCGAGGGCGCTGCGTTGAGGTGGCAATGGCGAACAGGATGCGGGCGGCGGAGGACTGGACACTTAGCTGGCGATCGAGTGCGATGTGTGGGAGGGGAGAGACTTGGGAAGTGGTCTCCATTACATTGGTGCTGGGTTCCTTTCGTTGTTTATCATCGCGCACATACAAATGTCCTTGTTCCAACTTGTATTTCGTCGGTTTTTCAAATTTAAGAGAAACCCGGGATGATGATTTGCTTACTTCTCAATATCAAAACATACTCTTCTGTTCTTCTGAGCCTCCTAATGAAGTCTCCTCTGATTCACTGGTTGACAACAATAGACTTTAGTTAATTCGTTTCCGACTGTATTCATCCGAATTACGCAGAATCAGTATACAATACTTCGTGCTACTAAAACAGTAGACAGCAGCATTGTCTAAAATTAATTCCTTTCTATGACTCATATAATAACTGAACTGTTTGATAGTTGCATACTGACCTATGACTGTAGTTAGTATCTCCCTCACCTACTCGAAACAAATGTCGATTCGGTACCATAAGTTCCCCGGCAACTTAACATCTCTCTTTCCCAATTCCCTCATGCAAGTCACGGTTAGATGGAAGAACCTCACCATGACACACGAAATAATTAAATAAATAAAATTATATTTCACCAATTGTGCTTGGCCTAAACCTCACCATAACACACGAAATAATTAAATAAATAAAATTATATTTCACCAATTGTGCAATGTTTTCATTATTCCAAGTAACATATTTTATGGTAAGGTGAAGCATGTACTGTCGAAAGGAATCTCCGCAAAGCGTACGAGGTGAGGAAACTCGAGAGTGAAACTGCGTTGGGTTGAGGATTGACATAGTCGTCCCCGGCGGTCGAAGATTTCATGTACGTGTGGGTGAGTGTGAAGTGACATCGTACCTTAGGGAAGCGATGGAGGAGAGACGAGTGAAGGAATGGAGGAGGAGAAATGGCGAGGGGAAATAATAGTCTCGTCAAGAGGTGCCTCGTGGTGAAGAACGCCTTAACATTGAGATTTTTAAGTGACGAGTTTTTTCCAATTGAATTCATTTATTTATGCGGAAAGACGTATCCATTCTCGATACATCTTAATAACACTGTGTCGAAAAATCACGATTCTCGATATTTTTGGCTACGACATTAGATTTGATATCATGTCCAAGAATATAATATTAATGAACGTTCTTGTATCACTACATTAAATCTTGTTTTACAATTTACATTATTTGTTTTGGGACAATTTTTAAATTAATTGCTTGTTATAAATATAAATTCTAAAGATATTGCTCGACGTAGTGTTACGCATATTCTTTCCTTATTGTTGAAATCGTACTGGTAATTAAGGCGAATACAACCTTATAAACGAGGGTCAGGATAGAAGTAGGATCAATAGGAACATTACAGCAATAATACAATAGCAAACGGTGGCTAACAAAAACAATAACTAGATTGAAAATATAAACAAAATAATATCGAAATAGCTAGTGAATATTGAGTCAACGATGTTGAACACAAAAAGAAAAGAAAAATCCAAAGAAAGAGCAGAGGTGAGCTGTACGAATATCACACACAATGACACGTACGAGATTTTATCACAAGTTGGGTACTTGTCACCAGTACTTGGCGCTCCCACGAGTAAACAATCACGATTAGTACTAAGCATTAGCAAATCGGAGAGTGCGAGTGAATAAAAAACCATCCTATTTACAAAGCGACAAGTTGCTATCCCCATCGTGATTTTACTACCCCCATCATAACTTCACTTTTGTCTTGGTGCTTCGCCGGGCTCTGGAAGAGTTGTGTAAACATCCAAGTGTTTAGAAAAAGACAATCGAAATTGTCAGTTACACAGTTATAAATAAAAAATAAAGTTTGTAAAATGGCAGTTAAAAACTGCGTAAGGCAACGTGGAGGACAAAGAAAACTAATTTACATCTGAACTTAAAGTAATAAAATATTAATATAAACGAATTTACTGCATCTGATAATTAATATTTACTATCTAGCAATTGGGTTGATGAGTTTTCATTCAAATTTGCACGTCTACTCCTACTCTGTTTACTATGGTTCCAGTTGTCAGTCTCTTGTATAGTTTTCTTTTTCATCCAAGAACACATAAACCTCTATGCCAGACATCCTCTCGACCCCCCGTCGTTGCTGTAACAAAAACCCTCTTTTTAAGTCTCTTTAATATAACACATTTATTATTACAACATTACTTGTGTGACTAAAAGCAATTTGCTATGAAGAGGGTAATAATAGAAACGATAAACAAGTTTAGATTTTTTATTAGAGAGGAAATTTTTTTAAACCAGTCACGTTTTGAGGTTACAGTCAATAAATCCCGCTAAATATGACTTCTGCCGTTGGTAAAATCCTCGTAACAACCGTGCCCTTATGTCATGGGTCCCTATACACTGGTCCCCCCGATATGGCAACTATGTATGGAGATTGGCGACAGATATTTTGATTTAGGTATGACTGAAATGAAGAACGTATGATACATGCTCTCCTTCTTCCCATATTAAAGAATAAAAAACTAACATTTTAATTTGTCATATTCCCTCATCACTTAAATATCTGAGTTAGGGTACACAAAAATATTATATGATTCATTAATACATGTTAGAAAAGTATTGTGTGCTCAATAAATTGCCGAATGATAGTAACATCTCGACATTCCAAGATAATATCCGTCAAGCAGTATACCTAGTACCGGTCATCGGGTTATGAAGAATTAATTTTGTTAAGATTACATTAATTAAAGTTTTTAAGAGATGTTCATATTTTAACTAAGTAAACAAGATATACACTGAAGTCGTAATTTTCGATATGTATGTCTAAAGATATAGACAAGTGAAATGTGCTAAAAAGGGACATCTTCCGCCACGTGGAAAAATTTCTGCATTCACCTTGGCGTTAGCATTGTGAACATTGAGATCGGAAACGTTGCCCAAAGCAAAGGCACACTAGTTTAGATATTTCTCAGATTACAGTTTTGATATTGTTTAGTGGTTCATAACCAAAATTATAGATCACTCAGAAGTGTGATCTTGACCTATTTGATCTACTAACAACCAGAAGAAAATTCATATCAGGGTCGGAACGCTACGCAAGTCAAACTTTAAGATTACCAAATCTGTATAGAGGATTGTAAATTTACAATATAATCTACTAAAACTGTCGACAAAATTAATGCTTCCATTTGTCATTCATGGTGAGAGAGATCGATACGATTTTGGTTGAGCCATCCATTAAATATCAAGTTCAAAAACAACAACTTTTCTTCATTTTATTTCTTGACCAACAGGTCAACCTGCCTTTATAGAAATTCATTATCATTCATAATGAATTTCTATAGAAATTCATTCTGAATTCATTATCATCAGTATTTCCATAACGGATCATTATTATTACGATTTCTGACTTTGAGTTTGATCATTATTATTTATGAGCAGTGTTACGAGACTTTTGACTTTGAGTTTGATCATTACGGTCATTACGTTCATCATGATCATTATTCATCCATATTATGAGAGTTTGACTTTGATTTTTGATTGTGAATATGGTTTCTGATTTGAGTTTCATCGGTACGATTATATTCTATTGAAGATACATTTTGTGTGTCAATGCATTATTAGTGACGTATCGATTCACTCTAGAACATTGTTTTTGTTTTGAGAGGTTAACTGACAGTAAAGAACAGACCGGTTAACTCAGTGATCTTGCGAGTGATGGACAATCTGACTTTATTAAGATTGGCGAAATTAATTATTACGGGAGTAGGTGATGCACTCACGTATTTATGAAGTTTCGCTTAAGATGACTTAGACCAACATCCAACGTCCGGTGTGGGGATCGAACTGATATGGTGACAGCTATTAATCTGGTAGGGCTTTGGTTCGGACGGAACCACAGCGGCGAGACGTGGAACCGGGCCATCCACGCCTTCCGAAAGTCAACGACGCTCCACGACGGTTGGTGCTGTATTGCTCATCGTTTGTAAGGTAATTCTTTGAAGGGCCATTATTGGTACCTTGTTCACCTTATGGAGTGCAATCGAAAACTTCATCAAGTGACAAAAAAAGCATGCCAAAGACTCTTGTGGCAAATTGTGATTTTTATTGTTCAGAAGCTTTATGTGCAGAAGAGCTTCGATAATGAACTGTGGTAACATTTGTTTGATAAACTATGTTAAAGAGTGATAAACTTTAAAATATTTTCAAACGGATTAATTCCGTTAAAGTGATAAAGTCAGTGATGTATAACGTGGTATTAATTAGTTGCAGGTGCTTAAAGGGGACACAGTGAAATGCAATGTTGTATTTTGTAAATTTGGGTAATAATGATTAAACCAGTATTTAATAAAAGCTGTTTTCTTCACGAATGTGTATTTCACGTAAAGTATCGGTCAAACCACGATCCCCTCCTCCTAGTCATTTTATAGCAGGAGGAAATTTATTCTCCCAGAAAGTACTTGCCGAGTGGGCTAGTTAAGTAAGTGCAGTGATTATTTGCACCGCATATTTTTATATTACAATTGACGCCGCAACGTGGAGCTTGGTACTTACGAATGTATCTCTATATTTCTTATTTTCCCCATATATATATAATAGGATTCAATAATAGGAATTAGAATTGTTTGCAATTATTTCGTTACCAAAACCACATAAGACCAAACAAGTTCATAAAAAAGGTATGCCAATTAATGACCAACATTTTTTGTAAATATCGTTTATTATCAGATACATGGGCTCTGTGATTTTTAGGTTTTATTCGTTGGAATTTGAATATTTTGCAATTATTTTGTTTCTGAAATCATATACGACCAAACAAGCTATTATTAAAAAGGTAGACAACTTTATTACTAAGATTTTCTGTGAAAAATATGGGATCTGAGATATATTGCATTAAATATTTGAAATTTGCATTTTTCGCAATTATTTCGTTTCCGAAACCAAAAACAACCGAAGAATCTGTTATAGAAATGGCTGACCAATTAATTACCAACTATTTTGCTAATATCAATTTTATCCGTTTTTTTAATTCTAAGGGACATAGGTTTCAAAATTTAAATTTAATTTTTTGCAATTCTTAGTTTCTGAAACCGTATATGACAAAGACGCTGTTATAGAAAAGGTAGACCTCTTCATTACGAACATATTTTGTTGAAAATCAATTTTTCATCACATATACAGAGTCTAAAAAATAGATTTGTAATTCGATCTTTCCGTAATAATTGTGTTTTGGAAACCCTAACGACCAAACTGTTATGAGTGAAAAGACGAATAACATATTGATGACTGGGCATTTGCACACTCGTATAGATACTACTATGAGGGGAGGTACACAACACATGTTGTTACATAATAAAATTTATTCAATAAAAATCTCAGTTCTGCCATTATACTGCAGTTCTATTTTATTCAAACTAAGAATTACTTAATTTAAAATAATACTTCACACTTCCATGTTCTCTTTACAAAGCTGAAGCAACACTCACCAAAGAATGGTAACTCATCTACATACACAGAATTGAAGTAAATTTGGAAATACAAATGTGATGTCTACAGTCTTCGAAAAAAAATCGGCCTTGCAAGTTTTCTTTAACAGCTTGAAAATAGTAATAATAATAACAGTAATGCTAATATTATATTATGTAATTATTATGTTATGTTAATATTATGTTATGTTAATATTGTGTTATGTTAATATTGTATTATGTTAATTATATATTATGTTAATATTATATAATGTTAATATTACGACATGTCAATATTATTTTATATTAACATTATTTTATGTTATTATAATATTATTACGTTTTTATTATGTTAATATTATGTTATGTCAATGTTGTTCTGCTAATATTATGTTCTGCCAATATTATGATATGCCAATATTATGTTGTGTCATTATTATGTTATGTCAATATTATATTATGTTAATATTTTATTATCTAATTATTATGTTATGTTAATATTGTGTTATGTTAATATTATATTATGTTAATATTACGTTGTGTTAATTATATATTATGTTATTATAATGTTATTATGTTAATATTGTTATGTTATGTATACTACATATTATGTTAATATTATGTTATGTTAAATTATGTTATATAATTTTTATGTTATGTAAATATGATGCTAATTTTATATACTTAATATTATGTTATGTTAATATTATGTTATGTTAATATTATATTATGTAAATAATATTATATATTTTTATTACGTTATGCTAATAATTTCATATGATAATATTACGTTATGTTAATATGACGTTATGTTAATAACACGTTTTTTTAATATTTTATCATGTTCTGCCTATTTTATGATATGCCAATATTATGTTATGTCATTATTATGTTACGTTAATATTATGTTATCATTAAGTTAGCATTATGTTAATATTATGTTTGGTTCGTTAATATTATATTATGTTAATATTTTATTATCTAATTATTATGTTATGTTAATATTATGTTATGTTAATATTGTGCTATGTTAATATTGTATTATGTAAATATTATATTATATTAATATTACGTTATGTTAATTTATATAATGTTATGTATCTATATATTACGTTAATATTACTTTCATATTACGTTCTTATTATGTTAATATTATGTTATGTAAAATTATGTTATATAAATATTATGTTATGTTAATATTATGCTATTATTATAATACTTAATATTATGTTATATTATTATATTATGTTGATAATGTCATATGGTAATATTACGTTATGTTAATAATATCATATGATAATTTTACGTTATGTTATTATAATGTTATGTTAATAATACGTTTTGTTAATAATATATTTTTTTAATAATATATTTTGTTAATATTATATAATGTTGAAATTGTAATTTATTTCCAGTTTTGCATGAGTTTTACAAATGTATTACAACCCTTTTTTTACAAATGAATTTACAAATATGTATGTAACAATCGTCGTTAATAAAATAAGATCATAAAAATATTACAACAAGTGTACAAAGTTATAATAATTGTAAAGGTTATCTAACCAGTTATGCAAAATTTTAAACATTTTGTAAAAAAATTTGTTTTCCTACAAATTTAATCAGTTTAACAAATTTTAATTCTAACAAATATTCTTAAAAACCTCTCTAAGTTCTCCTGAACTTGTCAGAGAAATATTTATTAAAATTTTCTTTGTGATATCCTACTACTGCTTTCTATATATTACTCATTAATACTTGTTTCTTTATAGATTTAAACAATTAATTTAATCTAATAATATTTACATTAAAATATTTATATTTACAATTGTTATTTATTCTTATTATCTACCATCCTCTTCTTTTAATTCCTTTTTAAATTTATGTTTAATTTCTACTTCAATCAGACTGTCTGGTAAATTATTTAATAGTTTAGGTGTCATATAATCTATTTTTCTTTCTCCGTATTTATTATATACAGTAGGTACATGAAAATTATACATTCTCCTTGTTTTATACTTGTGTTCATGTATTTCTAGTAAATTTTTTATACCTATTTTTTGATAACAATTCAAATTCATATCTCTCTTTTATTTTGAATTTTTTTTTTCATTTTCATACATTTTGTTCATATTCCTAGATTTGATTTTACTGAAAAATTTAAGTGCCTTATTCTGTAATGTTTGTAAAAATTTTATGTGTGAATTTAATGTTGAACCTCATATGGCAATTTCGTATCTTTGAACTGATTCAAAAAGTGCAAAATAAATTAATTTAAGTACGTGTTTAGGTGTAATTTCTTTTATTCTATACATCCTCCATATACACGTTCTTAGTTGTTTTCCTATATTTGAAGAATGGTCTTTCCATAAAAAATTCTTGTCAATGATTATTCCGAAGTATTTTAGATTGTTTACTTGCTCAATATTATATGAACATTTACAATTTTGAAAACTGTTATGAAAAACTATTTATGAGTCGATTCTTTTAGTATGTGAGGTAGTTATATGTACTAATTTTGTCTTATTATGATTGATGGTAAATCCTTTATCGTATGTCCATTTTTGGAGATTCTCAAACTCATTTTGTAAAATTGGTATTGCTTTGGTTTGATCTTTGTTGAAAGATATAATTAAGTTGTCATTGACTTTTTGAACATTCTTTTACATCATTCACATATATAATGTAAAGCAATGGAGCCAGAAAGCTACTATGTGGAATACCTTCATCTATACTTATTTTATTGCTATAATTATTCTCAATTTTAACTCTGAAAGATCTCTCACTTAGATAACTCTCTAGCAATTTTGATGTGATTCCTCTGATTCCTATCTTTTCTAAAATTGTAACTAATTTCTCATGATTTATCATATCATATGCCTTGGACATATGTATAGATAATACTAATATAGGTTCACCTTTATCTACTTTTGTGTTAATTATATCTCTAGGAGATTTGTCGTACTTTTATTTTTTTGGTAAGCAAATTCTTCTATTATTAAGTTGTTTTTTTCTATGGAATTTGTTAATTTAAGCAAAATATATTTTTCAAACTTTTTTCCTATTGAATTTAAAATTGGAATGGGTCTATAATTATTATATTGTAAGAAAGAGCCCCCTTTGTGAATTGGTCTTATAATTGCTTCTTTTAAGTTTCTTGGAAATTCTCCTGTTTGTATACACTTATTGATTATATCAGTAATTAGTCGTATTAATACCTTACCATTATCTTTAATATGCTCTATTTTAATTTGGTCTGTACCTGGTGCCTTTTTATTATCCATTTTTATAATAATATTTTTTATAAATAATATTTTTATAAATAATAATATTTTTGGCTTGCCTGCTCCTGGCGATAGCTGCGATTGTGAATGAGCTCTCTCTGTTTTTCAGTTTAATATTTCTAATTATTTTATTTTTTCGAGTTTTTTGTGATTCAGTAGTTGTATTTAGATTCTAACTTTCATTGTAGTGTAAAATTCTTTGTTCTGTGTGAGTGTTAAGTAAAAAAACACTAAAAACATTTCCTAAGGTTTTCAAACCCAACGGACCATATATAAATTCATATTGTTTTCAAGTGCTTCATTCAAAGGTGTGATAAAGTTTACGTAAGTACAAACGGAATCATAAATTTAACTTCTTGGTGCATTAAAATTAATTATTTTGCATCATTTAGATTGTCTGGTGCATATACTATTTCATCATTATTAACTTAAAAATAACGTACTCTATTGTTGCACTGCAAGTTTCGTCGTCGTAAATTGAATTATTCCAATATTTTACCATTTGTTTCGTGATCTTTTTATAGTTATTCATTACAATTTAACATAATATTGCCTTAGTTATTGTCGAATTA
>NNCF01135569.1:0-10110 GCA_002313205.1 Laupala kohalensis | reverse complement strand
TTCTAGACCAATCTTTTCTAAATATTTCTTCAAATTTCTGTTGATTAAACCAGTTGCAGTTATGACAATCGGGATAACATCTACTGACTTCAGCCTGTACATCATGATTTTCGACTGGAAGGTGTTAAATATTTCTGTCCTGATGACATTTTGTTCTGCTACTGTGATAACGGGCTTACTTATTATATACCTTAATCCGTCACATATATTCTGTTCTGTGAACCTGGTCAGATTCGGCCGAAGCTTTACAAATTCCTGGTACATCTTAACACAATAGTGATCTTACATCTACCACACTGTGTTGCAATTTGATAAGCCCCCAGTACATCACAATTATCAATATAGCTCCATTTGAAGCGGGTTCCCACAGAAGTAGTGTTAAGGTCTCTAGCCTTTGATGGTTGAGACAAACTAACCGGATGTAGAGTAACTCTGTGCTTTGCTGTTCCAAGCTTGGCGTTCCAGTAACACATTCGGGTTCCCCCGTAGGAGTCGCTGGTAGCACCGAAGCTCCTACACTGGTGGTTCGCATGCTGTCGCACCCAGCACCAGCTCCAGGTACGCCCTGACGATCCTCAGGCAGCGGCCGTTTCCTCAAATTATATTTATTCAGAGACTCCATCAAGAGAATGGGAGGTGCCTTTTAAATATACGGCCAGGTTTTGAAGAGGGGTGAGGAAGGTTGGATAGGATAGCATCAGAAATTGGAGACAGATTCTCCAGGTAGTCCCGGTACCACACGGGTTTTTTATATTATTATTATTATTAGCATGAAGATTTTCGTCTACAGGCGCGTCTGGTATTCCTTCGCCTATTCTTGAATTAAAATCTCCCATTCATAAAAGTCCTGCGTAGGGATTCCTATTTTTCAGCGTATTTAATTTATGGTCTAACTCTTCATAAAAGGAACTATTATAATACACGGATCTTTGTGGGTGTCCGTAGATAATTAAAATTTATATCTCCATACCTGTGCATTCTAGTTTAACGCATATGGAGGTCTGTAAATTTATATTTATTTCTCGAAAACTATAATTTGTTGAATTCTTATAATAAATTATTGCGCCACCTGGGTTTCTACCACGTGAACCTTTTCTTTTCAAATGTTTTGTAAAAGATATTTATCCATTTAAGTTAACCGTCTCCGTCTTTACACCGCGTTTCATGTAATCCAATTACAGAGAATTTTTCAAGGAACCCACGAAAACTTCCCTGAGTCAGATTCCTTGTCAATTCTTCAACGTTCCAACACAATACATCTAATACATACCCTTTGTGCAACTGACCTGTCGCGGTCGTAGCTTGCTGAGCAGCAAGTGCCACTGATCTCGTCAAGTCTTATTAAGTCACTTGACCGAAAGTTACCATGTCGGATATTGTCGAGTAATTGCTTGCTAATTATTGAAAATCTATTGAATTCCTAATTAATATCATTTTACCCTGATTTTATGATACTTCAGTTGTATATCTTTCTCATTTCTTCTTTTGAATATTTAATTCGATACATCTAGTTGTTTGGTACCATAAATAATTTAATTCGCTGCTTCGTTTTTGTATTCGTTTGTGGGCATTTAATTTTTCTTCCGGAGAATGGAATTAAACACCCTGGCTCATAAGACATACATAATGTCATTGTAAAGAGAAACGTGTGTAATAGTTTTGACGTAATTGATACGAGGTTAAAATTGAATGGAACGGATTCTCACAAAATTGTTTCCGACAAATTCTGACTGAAATATTGATCTTTTCGAATGAAATATCTCTCCATTATGAAATTACTTCCAAGTAGCAGCTATACGAACAGTGTTATTTAGATTCCGGATTTTGTGAAAAATTATTCCCTACGCTGAATTAGTTTAATGTATTAGTAGTTCATAAAGATTCTCCTATCGCCACCATTTCTTAAATGATTAGATATGTTGCACTCAAATCTCATATCTTCCAAGTTTTCAAATTTCGATCATAAGTATATTCTGGTAACATTAATCCCAGATTTTAAACAATTATTGGAAACATAAACATACAAAAAATAAAAAAGACTAACTAAATGCAGTCAAATCTAAATAAATATTGGTATCAAGGAGGGATATACTCTAACATTTTAGCAGGGGTCATAAGAAAAGTATGTAGCCTGGGAAAACGCCCCATAGTGGTACATAAGTATTTCACAAAATTTAAAGCAAACCGACTGCGCCATCCCGCAATCTAAGAGATTTCTATGTGTTTATGAACCAGAATTGGACAATACTACCCAAAACAAAGTACTTCCTAAGGGAGACGCCTCATATGAGGAGCGTAGTCACTACGAGACCACCTCAGAGGTCATTGGGTCTCTCACGTTGAATGAGGATGGAAGACGGACCCGAGAGGCGAACGGGATGGCGCGGTCGGTAAGCGCATGAGCGCAGTAAGCTCAAGTCCCGAGTTCGAATCTCTGCCCGTCTCCCATTTTCATTCAACATAACATACTTAATCTGTTATCTGACGGTGAGGTTCACCGCAATCTAAGAGATTTTTATGTATCAGTTATTTAGCATACTAATATAGAAACTTGTCTCGATTTTCTTCCAAGAATCGATTAAGACAAGAAAGTTGTTTTCTTCTGTTGTCTTCACGTCGACTTGTTTTACTGTAAAATATTCGCCGTCAATACATGTTTCCTGTAACTGTGAACAATCTGCCAATGATTCGTTGTAAATTTGACGGTAATGGACCACACCGCGTAGGAATAAGATAATGTGTGTCATTGCGCATCGAGGTGGAAGAGGACGTTGATCAGCCAATGAAACGCAAGACATATTTTAAGAGGAACGTTAAAGGTATTATATTGATTTATGTAATATGTTTGACTCTGTTGTAGACGCGATTGGCGTGAAGCGATGTCCAAATACCCCCCGTCCGAAATACCTTAAATATGATGGGCTTGCACTGTGCATCCTCGGGACGGGCACATCTTATCTCATTCCACTATCAATATACTCTGCTACCTTATTCACCAATACTGATCTCTAGCGAACACGTCTAAAGCTTAATTGTCACCAATGGAATTGTTGTTCTCATCACATCTAATATAAAGCAACCAAATTATATTTTTTCGATGTCAGAGATAATTCGTTGAAAGTAATTTGTATTTGTATGGGTTATTCTAAACATACTCCTGTGTGTATAGTGCTGTCAGACACGAAACAGCGTCAAAATAGAATGTTTTGAAGAAGTTCTGATTTTTGCTCCTTCACTATTTCATGGGTGCTGGTTACGATTTGTTCCTTCAATAAACAAATAAAACGTAACAACAACAAAATTGTGTCCTCCTTGTTTAATTTATGAAAGCTATACAAGTTGCAGAAAACCTCAGTCTGTGAAAATAAGCTAGTAAAATTTACTACAGCATTCTTATGTACGTTTTTTTCCTCAGGTCAATAGTTTGCCGTTAAGAAATCTGGACCTTTTTAACTGAAAGCTGTTTTTTCTGAAATTTTGCAAAATTGTATGTAGATTTGTTTTGAGAGAGATGTTTCGCTGATGAGAAGATAAAGTTGTTTCCTTTGACGAACTAAGCTCATTTATAGAGCACTGAGAGCAACTCGACATAACCTAACGGCCGTGTTAAATAGTAGCATACTGTACTGATTTGAGATTAGGATAGCCATTGGTGTAATAAGTAGTAATAAGTGATCAGTAGTCAAGGAGGGTGAAAATTCAAGAAAAAGGTTTTGTTTCGAAATCCACATTTCCCTTGATTGGGTCTTAATTGAGTTTCGCCTACATTGCCTCGTGCATTGAAATAATAACTTCTTTATTTATTTATTTATTTATTTATTATTAAAATTGTCTACTACATCTGGGTTAGATCCAAATTAGTTAGTACCTGGGAATAATTTATTTCAGCAATGTCTATTATTGATCCTCATTTTTGAATTACAATTACTACTAATATTTATTATCACTCATAATACCATACATCATTTTAAACATCTTCTCGTAAATTAAACACATTTTTGTCAACATGTCGGCGAAGATGTCCTTACAGAGTTCTTCGAATAAATATTAATAAATAATAAACTTTATTGGCAAAAAAGTAGTTACAAACAGGATCGTGGAGAACAATAAAGTAATGTATTATGACACGAAGTCTTCAATTTTTATTCCTGTGCTGTCATGTTCTTGATGAATTTTATGCCAATATTTGTTTTAGATAAAATAGAATAAAACAAAAATACATTGATTTCTATTACTCAAATTTGATATTGTAACAAGAAGAACAATTTCGAAAGTTGATTTTTTTTCTGAACTTATGACTCCTACTTCTTCATTATGTTCCATTTTATTCTATTTCGAGAGGCTATTCGATGTATTATAATCTCTACTAACAACACAACCACAGCCAAACATTGACTTTCTGCTAACAAATAGAATGCAGGGAGAATATCAGATAGCTCTAGAATATCGTGCCCAAAATCTTCCACTTTTATCATTTTTTTAACCATGAAGCGATTTTGAAATTTTTCAGGGAGTAAAGCTTTGTGTGCTTCGATGCGCCAGTGCCCCATGATTCCTGCTTCCAATAACCGATAAACCAAATCGATCAAGACATCTGAGAACGGAGATTGGAAGGGAATAGGGAAGGCGAGTAAATGAAAAGAAGGATTTTCTTTAATTTCATACAGATCAGCTGGATTCTCTCGGATTGAATTAATCAAATTGAAGTGATCCTTTATTAATAGTAAAGCAACATCTGAATTATTTGCTATGAATTCTAGAGCCTCCAACATGCCTAAATCTTCGCGAACTACTGTCTTCGCACCCAGGCGATTTATGATACTCGAGTCGGATTTCCTGATGGCGTCTCTTAGAAATCCTTGGACCGTAATGATTGAGTAATCTGATACGAAAAGCTCTTTGAGAGACTCTATTCTTGGTTCAAATGCAGCCATTGTCATCTTCTTCATCTGCTCTGCCTTGAAACAATTGTACAAAAATCAGTGAAAACAAAAAGGAAATAAAAATGCTTAATATGTAAACAGTAACGAAATAATTTATTGTCGTAAGGCAGATATTAATTGCGCAGAACCATAAAGCAATTTTCACCTCCAGAAACGAGAAATAGACCATCCCATCAATCATTCAAGTTGCGAACCTTCGAACATTCGCCGCACATGTAACATTTTGACCCAAAAAAAAACCTGTCAAAAATCGATATTTGTAAGATAGGGCCATGAAATTTTAAAATCGGGTACTCGTAAGGTATCTTGGAAATAATATGGACTCAAACTTTACGCTTTCCAAAAATTGAAGATTCAGGACCAAAAAGAAGAAAAGAGAAATACAGAGATATACAGATCTTGAAATTTCTGTTGAGGGTTTTCTCGTTTTTTGTTTCATATTTCGCGAACTCTCTTGAGGGGACAACAAGGAGAGGTTGTTTATGATCAGCGCCCTCAAGATCATCACGAACAAAAAATGNATAATATGGACTCAAACTTTACGCTTTCCAAAAATTGAAGATTCAGGACCAAAAAGAAGAAAAGAGAAATATAGAGATACTCGTATACAGATCTTGAAATTTCTGTTGAGGGTTTTCTCGTTTTTTGTTTCATATTTCGCGAACTCTCTTGAAGGGACAACAAGGAGAGGTTGTTTATGAGGGCTTGCTTATAATCAGCGCCCTCAAGATCATCACGAACAAAAAATCAAAAAAATATTCTCAAAAACTGACCAGGTATAGCCCCGGTTTTCAGCTTTGAACCACTGGGATACTAAGTGAGAAAATAAAAAAAGGTTTAATGGCAAAGAACAATTCTTGAAATCGAATTTCAATGTACTTATTTGAACATGATTTTTACCTGGGTGAAGCATCCAAAGACAAAGCCAAAAATCGAACAGAAAACCACCATCACTCTCAATGGGTTAGAGAACACTCGTTGAGGTTGATACGTGGGGATTGTCAATAGAAGAGGCATAACCTGAAAAAAAATTGGACCATATACGTAGGCGTATTTAATATCAATACTTGCTTATCATTTGTTAAATATGAACATAAAGTTTAATAATGTAATAATAAATTTNTAATAATGTAATAAAACTCAAGTTCGGTTTTGGATAATAGAATTTGGATAATACTGCATCTATTTCTTTGGACACAAAATGTCTCAGTCGGTGCGAAATTAAGAAAATGAAGTGGTTTAAGTGAGAGAAAGGGGTAAATCTATTAGGAAAATATTATCTCTTTAAATATGTATGAAATTACTCTNATTTATGTACACAACCGTGCCATAGTTGAGTACACATAAAACTCAAGTTCGGTTTTGGATAATAGAATTTGGATAATACTGCATCTATTTCTTTGGACACAAAATGTCTCAGTCGGTGCGAGATTAAGAAAATGAAGTGGTTTAAGTGAGAGAAAGGGGTAAATCTATTAGGAAAATATTATCTCTTTAAATATGTATGAAATTACTCTTATCTCCTGTTTTCGATACCTTCGGTAAGAAACTAAATGCAGCCAGAAACAGGTGAGTTGTGCTATATGTGTGCGGCAAAACGATGTTTGTTATAGGTGTTCGTAGTGTGCTGCGTAAGTAGGTGCAATTAGTAAGGTTTGATTCTATTTACTTTTTAATTTATTTATTGTCCACAGAAATGATACATTTCTACAATTCTGTAATATAATTTCATAAAACTCCGCTTTAAATNGTAGGTGCAATTAGTAAGGTTTGATTCTATTTACTTTTTAATTTATTTATTGTCCACAGAAATGATACATTTCTACAATTCTGTAATACAATTTCATAAAACTCCGCTTTAAATTACTCGAACATTGGTAATACATTCACTGCAAACANATTTATGTACACAACCGTGCCATAGTTGAGTACACATAAAACTCAAGTTCGGTTTTGGATAATAGAATTTGGATAATACTGCATCTATAAAATATATTTTTTTCTGGCGTCTTTTATCAGTTGCAGTAATTTACCGTTGCTTTCCCTACTCGTCACAGGGACGCATGTGCTAATCTATTGCCATTTATTGCATTAATAATTGCTTTAACTTCATGTACATAGCTCTCAAGTCTTCACTCTATTAAACCCCCGTTTGAAGAGCAGCGAGATATCGTAGATCCCCTTTGGCGAGAGAATTTTACTACAACTATTTTGTAGAGCAACGCTCTACAAAATAATATTTGCCATGATGATGTGTTTCTTTTAACATTAGTTGGTACTTTTTTTTGTACAACACGAAACTGATGAATGTAAAAAATTTGACTACAGCCCCTTCCAAGTGTTTTGAAATTTTTTAAGTCGAACTGTTTTACAAATTTGTTATTTTAAGCGTTTGAAATCTCAGTTTGACTACTAAGGAATAGACTAATATCGTATTGGGAAGTCGAATCCTGTTCACTGCGATAAATCAGAATTCTATTCATGAGGGATTAAAGACAACAAATTTTCCCTTCTTAAAACGACTGGTGCTTTTTTGTAATCGATTCCTTCCGTCCATTTGAGACACCAATCTTTTCAATGTTTTTCAAAATAAAAAAATTTCTTGACCTAGTAGATAACCAATTTCTTTCTTACCTTCCTAAGCGCTCCTAGGATTGTTGGTCTGCGAAGATTCTGCGGAGTCGCTAACCACCATACCAACGCCGACAGGGTGGCAACCACCCCTAGCAATGCCCGTAAAGCCCCCTGCAACGCCTCAAACAGTGCTAGAGCGTTATATGTTTTGGGTTTGAGCGCTGTCACCATAGAGGTGTAACCATAAAGTACGACGGGAGAATATATTAAAGGAATGGGTGTTCGCCGCAATATTACAGGAGAGAATGCAAGTTGTGCGGCGCCGGTGAATAAGTCATTTTCCACTGAACAAGACTTGTTGTAGAAAGTGCAGTTTGTTGGAGGAACCACGTGTGTAATGACTCCTGTCACCTGCAAAGAAGTCGACAAGAAAAAAAGGAAAATTCGAATATAAGTTTTTGCTTCTCTGGGGATTCCTAGGAGATTCAATTTATATTAAAATAATATTATTATTATGCTTGGGTCCTTATTACTAGGTTATTAGAACCCTTAGAATATTATTAATAATTTAAGTATTATAATTAGCAGAATTTTTAAACAAAATAGTGTACAATATTTAATAATGAACAATTGGCAAATTAGATTTATACATATCTACGATTCTTTGATACGTCGTAGTAGTCATTAAAAGTGACATTGCTTGTACTTTCTTTTCTTGGTTTTGATTCAATATCTACTCTTTACAATATTTTTCGTTTCTATCATCCCCAGAGAATACAGTCAACTGATCGTTTACCTGTAATTGCACACACTTTTCTCGGTGTTTGGTGTATTAGAGATTAGATTTCAGTCTTACATTGAATATGAAACGTAATGTAAAGTAACTAATGTAATTTGGATATAATTACACGATGAGAATTTTATAACAGGTTAATCTACCACTTCAAGACGTATAAATAACCCAATAAAAATGTTTTGTAGTGTCTAGGCGCACGGTATTATGCGAGGCGCACTTTAGCAGTGCACTTTCTTTTCATTACTTTTGATCCCCTGCCTCTCTCAGGGCTTTACACTGGAAAAAGGTAAAGATGTGAAATTTACACCCATTTAAAATCTGTTCGCTCTTAGCTGAATTCAATATTTACGAAAACGTTTTCTCCATACTTGGAGAACTACATGTAATTAATTTTCGATGAATTCGTGCGTACTCGTATTCAAAAGTCTACATATAGTTACAGTACTCGAAGAATTAGAAATGTGATGTAATAATAGGACACTTCCAAAGGAAAAAATAAAAAATTAAATGAAATATGATTTTTCACTTAGATTAATGCTTTGGAACATAATTAACGACTCAATTCCTTAAGCTCCCTTTACGCCAAACGAATCTCCAGATTCCTGGTCAACCAGATTCGCGATTTCCATACNAATATTGTCTTTCGTGTTGCAACAGAGTATACAAGAGAAGAGTAAGTCGTGAATCCATGAAGTAAATAAAAAAGATAGTATTTTGGTATTTTTATTAATCTACATACCGGACTTCAAAACAAGGAGATATTCTATAGCTATGGGTCACGAATTGTTATTATAGTATAGGCTAATTATTTCATAACTGTTTGATAATAACCAGATTTGATGAATAACTTCTCAACATTAATATGTTCTCTTTAATTTAAAATGATCGTCATAATGAATTGTGATCACCTTCTGAAAAGTTTCCATTAAGTTAATACTTATCGCAGAAATTTTCCGCCAGTCTGTCATATTATAATTCTCTGTAAGTAAGTTACTTGCAGTCATCACTACAGTGACGTCTTGCCCCCGGAAATCGCCTCCTGGATGTCTTGCTGTCGTTGAGTCGTTGACAGTTTTTGAGGGTCTCAACTGAGGAACGGGAAGTTTCCCGGATACGTGAACCTTGATGCTGAGCTCCCAGCACAAAAGCCAGAGTGCTATAATGGCCGGCATCGAGAAGGTGAATTGCTGATCCTGACTCTGAAATCGCACTACAAAAACTAAATCAATTTGGTATTAATCATTCAGCTCATGTAGCAATAAAACATTAAATCACTTCTGAAGCCAACCATACACGGTCAATCGTATTTGTCAAACTCGTCGAATGGGTGAAGTTTGTGAGGCTCACAATCAACCCAACTTCTATACCCAACGTTACTCAATTCAATGTCATTAATTGAAAAAGTTGTTCTACAAATACGATTGATCGCTCATGGGAGCCTTATAATATATTTATTCCCTTTTCGTTAGATACCTGTGTGTTGTATTAAATAAAAAATAGATAAATTTACTGTCAAAAAGGAATCTGCAATCTGCGTACGACCACGTGGATAACAATAAGCTAATGAACACTCCAGAAGCAAGCAAGGGACAATCCCATCAAATCCAATCAAGGGTCCTAAGGCACATTTAAAATTTCAGCTCACGCCTAAGATAACAATAAAGATAGCTACGTGTTATATTATCGACAGAATACCAACAAGCTTGTATCTAATTAAACACAAAACGTTTTTCACAAGTATTATTATAAAACCGACGGCCTGTCGTAATAAAATCTCGAATTTAGAGTTTTATATAT
>NNCF01135566.1:7828-22129 GCA_002313205.1 Laupala kohalensis | reverse complement strand
ATGAGTAGGTGATAGATGTATTTCATCAGTAATTGATAAACTTCATTTATCGATGCTGTGTGAAATAATTCTAATTGTGTATTTTATTGGGTAATTGGTCTGAACCCGCCCTCATCCGAACTTCCCTGGCACCAGCTAACCGGTGCAGACGCTGATAGTAGAGTGGGCTATGTAGGTGGCTCACTCGATTAAAAGTATTTTTTAATTAAATTATTATCATACAATTTTAATTGAGACCTCTTCAATTAAGTATGTTACAATACTGATAAACTTGTACGATCATGAACGATTTGACGTAAAATACATTTGCTTCTTTAAACAACAGAAAACTAAAAGAAATTCGAGAAAACAGTTCCAAAGCATGAGAAAATTAGTACAGCATTTAAAAACATAAAAATAGTTTTTAATTTTTAAAACCCTATTACTAACTCATCTGATGGATAAAAAAATTCATTCTCTTTCACTGAAATCAATTCAGATTCCTTATTATACTTAGAAGAAACAAGAATTCAATATTCATAAACCAATATACTGAAACTGCTTCATGAAAACCAATTTTAGAATTTAAGCTCAGATTCGAGAAGATAATACATTATAAACAATTGAATTAAAGAACAAAAAAATCAGAAGTTTACTCCGAATATTCACATTACAAGAATTCAAGACAAAGGCACAAAGCATTGATAATGTAGGTCATCTAATGCAAATGTCTCAAGGTTCGAGACACATTGCTCTCTTAAACCTTAAAGAGAAAATCACATTTTCTATTTATTGTTAAATATTGAAGTGATTTTTTTAATCTGTTATGTGCTTTGGATTAGTTGTAAGTTTTGTAAATTCCTTTATTCTGTTGAATATTCTCTTAAATGTATTTCTCCTTCTTAATTCAAATACAAATAACTCACTTGTTCCTCCAGAAGTCGCTGCGTCGCTTCGTGTTTGTGGTCACTCGGGTTCACTCCGATCGCCCGATGCAAAGGAGTTCGTCCAGAGAAGTCTCTTATATTGAAGTCTTGACAGTGACTAAGAAGATGATCCAAACACTCTAAATTGCCTGCTTCAGCCGCATAATGAAGAGACGTCAAACCCTGCACAAACAAGGAGGATATATTATTGAATAGAGAGTTTAATGTTGCATTTAAACCACTTTTAAAACATACAGAAGAATTTGAAAAAATAAATATAACGAACAAATTAGAAAACAATCATGAGACATTTTTCTCTTATGTCAAATTTCATAACCAATAAGAGATTAGATAAAATGGCAAAAAAATGATATCAATAAAAAAACATTTTTAATATCTCAATCATCTTTTATTAGAGTGATTTTATATCAATATTTTAGAGTATTGTTTGACATTTTGTTCCAGAATTCCTAAAATTGTTTGAATATCTCATGGCTGAATTTCTAAAATAAATCTTTTCCTAAAGAAACAAACAAGTTAGGTGAAGATGGGGCAGAATCAAAAACTTTAATTTCTCTTCTCCTATCGCATCTAGAAATGTTGTGACTACATACTTCCGAGTTGTAAGTTCCTCCTTTAATTTATGAAGGCTAATCTGGGGCGAGGTAGGAAAAGAAAAATTACTTACATTAAAATTGTGTAATTAATTACCCTTTCTTCATAATTTTGATACAATCATTGTGTGGTGGATCATTAACTTGTATCATATCTTAATTCAATTTCCTAGCAATTATTTCATTTATAAAAATTGATGCAGTGGGGTAGACTAAACACTATTAAATGCAGCAGAGTGATGCATGCTTTATTGATTTTAAAACTATATTAAAAATATTTCCTTGTGAAAAACTTTCCTTTTTAAAAGAATTTTACATTTTCCTCTTATAATTTATGATTATCAAGTGTCAAAAAATTAAAGATATATAAAGTTTTTTAATAAGTAGTTGATTAAGATTTTAATGTTCTAATTATTCGTAATATTAAGTGTCATTACCAAACTATATGACCGCGTCAAAAATAAAGCAGTAGGTAGTCTCAATAACTGTTTGACTGTATTGCAATATAGGAGTTTTACTAAATCCCAGTAAAATACATGTCATCCTTTATATTAATTACGAGAGATTATAGTTTTGTGATGCATCACGTTTTGTAATAGTATTTTTAATATATAGGAATATCAACATATATGCGAAATATCTCATTACTTTTTTCTGTCCAAATATATTGAATGTTTTACCAAATTTAAATCACGTTTCACTTTGCCTCACATTCGTAAGCAAAGGGGAAACCTAAAATTTTAATTCACGAAAGCAGAAAGAATTGTTAGGCGAAGTATTTCTAATGACATCAAGAGAGAAAAACGAGACACAAAAATATATGGACGATAGTGACTTTTGTAAAAATATCTCAGTTTCAAGTCTCCATTATTAAACACACAAACAAACGTTCCTACGCTATTCTAATATGTGACAAGTCATCTAAGTTGGCAGTAATATCGAATAAAAGATAAAAAATTCAACAACATTTATTTAAATTAATATTTCGCATTTTTGTGCTGCTCAGACAAATTAACTTTAATTAGTATTATGTATAAAGTGCTAAGGCTTCAAAATAAATAACTTTCATATTAAGTTCCTAAACACCTTTGGGATTGAGTTTCTTTCTTATCCAAATTTAGACAACAATATTGTGTCAACAATCATGGTTAACTCCAATACCTTGAAACGGAATTTCGGTTTTCGATAACTCTTTATTAATCGGTGCAAAAGGATAGCAAATTACTTAAATCCTTAATTCGATTGTATCCTGGCTTCCTAGCCACCCTAGCATAATAAGAATATCTCTCGCTAACGAACACAATTTTCGCAACAGGGATGTCATTCATAGTGTGTCAGAACTCTTTGTCCAAAAGGAATGCCGTATCATTCTGAACTCTTTCACTATAATTCCCTTAACCACGCAATAAAAATATCATGTAATGAATCTCTTCAAATCAGCTGTTAAAAGCTTCATACAGCACTACGGAGGAAAAAAATTCATTGAGTTTAATAAAAGTTAAAATAGACTTCTGGTTTAAATAAATTCATTTTCCTGCATGGTGTCTTTTATTATTCACACATTTTCCTCCTAGATAAGGAACGACTCTATTAGGATGAAGATTGGTTCGAAAGGCGTAAATGTAGTAACGGCGGATCAAGACGACTTCTTCAACTTCAGGAATATTTTCTCGCACCAAGATATTCATGTCCTCGTATGCTGCCATAGATGAAAAACAAAATGCCTCTCTGTGCTTTGAATAGTGAGTCTTTTAGATCTCGCACACTAAGAATTAAGGAATATCATTTTAAAAACAAGTATTTTTTAAATATTTTCAATGAATGTGAAATAGTATTTCATCGAAACTCACGTAAAATATTTACATCATTCGACAGTGATCAGAGTAGTTCAACAAATATCATATTTATAATGGATTAACTTGAAACCCGACACATGGAAAGGTAATTAAATCAGTCTCAATAAGCAAGACTTAAAATGTGCCCTTCCCACGCCCTCCTCAACCTTTCGGATGGATACTCATCAATGGATCTATAACTTGTAACGTGGAGTTTATTCTCTTTAACGAAAATCAGTCTTCAATGCTTCAGTTGTGTTTCATGTTTATTTAATAAGAAAGTGCGAATTTTGTATTCAGAATAAATGCTTGGAAAAATACAGTTGAAATCAGTTTGTCCATGGAAATATATATTTTACCTTATCTCACCAACAGAAGTCCTCCCTGTGCATAAGCCCTGGCATCAATTCTTCCCCCCACCCCGTTCTTGGTGAATGTGGTGATTTTGTCCCACAAAATGCAGGAAATTGTTCTACTAAAATATATACAATCATTTCCTGTACCTGTAAATAATTTAATAAACAATCATATGAAGGGGATTAGTGCCTTCACATCACTTACTTTGTGTGTCTTCAGAATATTCGCAATCTCCTCCTTTCCCTGTTGAATAGCCTCATCCAAAGCTGTGTCTCCATAAGAGTCTCTGATGCTGACGTCTGCGCCTCCGAGAAGCAACAGCTGCACAGATTCCTTTTGACCAAAATACGCCGCAGAATGAAGAGCAGTTGAACCATTTTCATGTGCTTTGTTCACTTGAGCTCCATTCTTCAAAAGCATCCTAAAGGAGAAATAAGGGTTTGCTTTCTTATTAATCCAATAACTCATACTCATGTTTTTAAATTATTTCTTAACAATAAAATAAATTACTAAGATATTATTAAATGAATACTTATTTTGAAAAAAAAAATCACGAACATCAGTTTCATTTTCAAATTATTCCTTTTTATACAAGAAACTTATAATTTAAAATAAACTAGTCTTCAGTTACATTAAAATTACATTCAAAATATTCAGAACTCCACACACAAGAATTTTTAACATTGATCTGAATTTACTGATTTAATCATTAGATTTACTTATAAAATAGAAATTTAATAAAAATTATCAGAACATTTATAATATAGTCAAACAAATGTCATCAAAATTTATTTACTTGGAATATTGTAGTATTTAAATGTGTTAAGGATTGAATTGGTATCTTTAACATAGGAAAGGAAAAACATCTTAACAGAGAAAGTATTATTCAACTTTAGAAACTTATAAAAAAAAAACTTTGTTTTATCGGTCTTTTGGAGATGAACTAATTACTTTCCATGTCGTATCTACAGCATTTCAGAGTGTTGGTGTAATTAATGAAGAGTGTTGTGTGAAGCGAGTGAAAGATGATCTTTTACCTCAAGATGTTGGTATTGTTCTTCTGAGCCGCAATCCACAAAGGAGGAACTGAGCCGCCGTCGACTTTTGCTGCTCTTTGAAGCAGCGAATCTGCGCAACTGATGCAGTCAGCAGCAGACGCAAAACACAGCGGCGTCTCTTCATCTTCATCCTCTGCTTCGACGTCCACAGACTGAGGAGAAAAACAGACAAGGAATATGACATTAAATATTCAGAGATATTATGAACTAATGTAAATGAGAACCAAAAAGTACATTTATCCAAAAAAAATGATATAGTAATAAATTTGTATAATCATATAAGATTTGAAGAGAAAATAACTAATAGAACTTCAAAAAAAAAATTTCCAAGGTATAAGAAAATTAATTTAGCATTTACAAACATAAAAATAGTCTTTAATTTTTTAAACTATCACTAACTCATCTGATGGATAAAAAAACTCATTCTCTTTCACTGAAATCAATTCAGATTCCTTGTTATACTTAGAAGAAACCAGAATTCAAGTTTCCTGAGCTAATACAGAAACTGCTTGAAGAAAGAAAATTTCAGAATTTAAGCTCAGATTCCAGAAAAAAAAAAACTATATGTATTGAAGAACAAAGAAATCAGAAAATTACTCAGAATATTCACATGAAAAGAATTCAAGACAATTAAAGGCACAAAGCATTCATCATGTAGGTTTTCTAATGCAAATGTCTCAAGGTACAAGAACCATTTTTCTCTTAAACCTTAAAGAGAAAATCTAACTTTCTATTTATTGTGAAATATTGAAGTGATTTTTCAATCTGTCATGATTTGGATTAGTTGAAATCTCTTTAAATTCCCTTATTCTGTGGAATATTCTCTTAAATGTGTTTCTCCTTATTAATTCAAATACAAATAACTCTCACTTCTTCCTCCAGAAGTCGCTGCGTCGCTTCGTGTTTGTGGTGACTCGGGTTCACTCCGATCGCCAGATGCAAAGGAGTTCNAAAAAAAATATAACAAACAAATAAGAAAAAAAGCATAACATTTTTATACGTATGTTAAATCTGATAAGCAATAAGAGAGTAGATAAAATAACAAATATGATTTGTTTTAGAAACCTCTCAGTTATCTGAATCATGTTTTATTACAGTGATTTGATACTAATATTTTAGAATATTATTAATTCTACATTACCCAATGTTTATGGCGACGTAGCTGGATTCATATAAAATGTTTTTTTTAGTTTTGACTGTATGTGTGTTAACCCGTGCTCTGAGAGTCTGCCTTTAAATACTTCTGACGTCAATGTGTATGAGATACTATATTTTATTTCATATGATGCGTGTAATTTGAAATCTCTTCTAATGTATAATAATAAATCTTACTATTCCCTCCTGAGCATCTTTTGCTCCCAACTTAAGGAGAATCTCTGTGACCTCCGTGTGACCTCTGCTTTCACCCTCCGCCGCAGCAAGAAAAGCTCCCTTTAATTCCGCAGGCGAAAAGGTCGAACGCTGCAAGATCTCACATACTTCTTCCTTAGAACCTCTCTGCGCAGCGGTTTTCAATTCAATCATCAGCTGCAGATGCGCCATTTGCTTGTCTTTGTCGAACACTGCATTAGAATCCTGGAAAAATAAAAATTAATTGTTACTCTTTCTTTACAAGGAAGGGATCCATTTCCATGAGATCTTATTTCGATGAATTTTACGAATCTATGAAATTGAGGGAAATGGTGTTCGGCAAATAATTAATAATTATTAACAAGCATTAGAAAAACTAGTTCTAATTTCGGTGAAAAACTAGGAAACATACCTGCATCAAAAAAATCACTATAAATAAAATCAAGATATTTCTTGTCTTATACAATTAAAATCAATCCTTCCATCTCAATTCATTCCTATTAAATGAAGTCATAGATGTAGGAGCAACTTTTTTATTTCCAATCATCTTTCTAAATGTGATGGAATAAGCTTGAAGTAAGGAAATTGGTCTGAGTTCCTCTATTTCTAGTTCTTCTCGTGGTTATTCCACAAATTTAGTAACCTAATGAATAGAAACTAAACGTAACGGATTCTTTCGGAAATTTGTGACATGCGAAAACAAATATTGAACCGGTGACATTAGTTCCCGAATTTTTGAATTTTACATTTCACAAGAATTTTATTTTTCATGAAAACTAACTTCCCTGAATTAACAGTTTCCATGGATAGAAAGAACAACAAATAAACTTATTCTCTTACTTCTCTTTTTTCGGAAAGATAAGAATGTAATTTCTCACAACAAAAATGAAAACAAGCGCTAATACAAGAATAAAATGCCATTTAAATTATTTCTCAATTATAAGACAAATGTTACACTATTTTTACTTTTCCGTTCTTTTTTTTAAAAGTTATCTGCTTCTACCCGTCAGTATTCGCGATACAAAATATTTATTTCCCCATTTAGAAAATACTTCTCGTAAGCGAACTTAAACATTAATACAATGGGAACTAAAAGTAAAGATGTCAAAATTCTCAATTTAAATTACTGCTATATATTAATATATTTTTAATCGAATCTTCGTGACTTTTATAACGAGTAACTTCTATACCATACTCTGAACGCCCTGTGATATAGTTTTCCTTGTGTCGGGTAAACCATAGTCAATAATTTTAAACGTAAAATTGAATTTTTGAAAGAGTTTACATGTACCCCCATACCTAAGAACTTATGTTGTAGGAAACATTTAAGAATCAAAGAAACAAATGTAAAAATTTGTCAACTTGGAATTTTAAATACATTAATAAAATAATGAAAAAACAAAACGAAAGCAATATTATAGTTTAATTTAAATGTAGAGAGCAAAAGAAATAAACAGATGTGTATCGCTACCATCATTACCAAAAACCCAGTTCTAATTTCATTTTAAATTTTCTTTTGAGAAAAGAAACCGCTCTACCCATCAAAGGAAGAATTAGTTAATTTTTAAATAATTGTTTAATTCGCAAACTTCTTTTTCTCTTTACTTTGTAAACTTTTGTAACAGATTTAGATTATAAATAAATAATTCATCCTGTAAAAGAAACTGAAAATGAATCCGAAAAAAGGCGTTTTGTGTTTTTTAAATACTAACTGCATGATATTTCAGAATTTCTTCAATATCCTTGTCTTTTTTTTGAATGGCTATATCCAATGGAGTGTCTCCATTATTGTCCTTCAGATGGATGTCTGCACCTTGGAATATCAGAAACTGCGTCGCTTCCATTCGCCCCAAATTCACCGCATAATGAAGAGGAGTGAAGCCATTTTTATAAGCGGCATTCAGTGCAGCTCCTCTCTGTATCAAGAACCTAAAGCAAGAATCGTTCACTTTCACTTTCTTTATAGATCGATCCTCTCGACACAGAGAACAATATCTGGGTTTAAGATCTGTTAAATCAAAGAGTTTGATTAAGTACAAGTTTATTTATCTGCTAGAAATGGAGTATCTAATTGAAAAACTTAACAACATGGAAAGAATACATAAGATATTAATTAAAACAAAACACTGTATTCCTTTCCTTGGAAAATTCATGTAGAAAAGAAATGTAACATTAATTCCCTTCAATAAATAGTTTTATATATCTGTGTAAGATGTATTCTAAAAGAAGAATGTTTGAGAAACTTGATTTCTCTAAATTTAATTGTGGAATTATATTAATATGGTTCTTCTTATTCCGACTTAACTCACATAATCACAGAAAAGAGAAAAATAAGAAGAGAAATTCCTACAAATGTGTAAATAAGATTCGACTGAATGCCAAGTATGTTACTCTTGTGTGCAGTGAGTGAAAGAAAACCTTTATACTTTATTGTGTTTGTGTTGTTGTTTGAAGCTGCTTGACACAAAGGAGGAACTGAGCCGCCGTTGACTTCCGCTCCTCTTTGAAGCAGCGAATCTGCGCAACTGGTGCAGTCGACTTCAGACGCACGACACAGCGGCGTGTTTCCATCTACATCCTCTGCTTCGACATCCACAGACTGCGAGGAACAGAAACACAGAGACATTATAAAAGGACTGATTACATTCAACATCAAACAAATTAAGAAACGCTAATAAGAAAACACTATTGTAACGTATAACAAATAGCTCTTTAATTGGACTTTTCATTCAAATGAAATCTCGTTCATGTAACGTAGGTAGAATAATTCAAGAAAACTGAAGTAATATAGAATCTATTCTCAACATTTATTTTACTCTTGGTTCTGTGATCAGAGATGTAATCAGAGATTGAGTAATTGGAAATAGCTCAGAATAATAAATACATGTAACTGACACATAAGAAGAGAAATGCATTTAAGTACAATAAATTGTGATCATTGCATTCTGCATAGATTAAAGGAAGTGAATTAAGATATTTAAACTGTGTGTCGCGTTCGCTCCTCCTCCGAGCATCGATTGGTGGTTTCTGGCGTCATCTGATTCTGATGCGCGAGGATCGCTATCTGATTGGTGAATGAAACCTCCCCACAGAAACGAAGAATTAACGGAGGGAGAATTGGAAGAGAGAGAAAAGCATGAGGCGTGGTCTAATTTTAACCAATGACAACAGAGGATGGTTTATCAAGAGTAACATCTACATAAATGCAAAACAAAAAGAGGCATCTTTCAGATTGGCAAATAGATTTCACTTTCGTCGAATATTAAGGGAAAACATTTTAATCTTCATTCTTTTACCGGATATTTCCATGTTCCACGAATACAAGAAAAAACTAAAACAATAAAAATGTTTGATTAGTATTCAAAAAAATATGACAAGTATGAAACTTGTACTGTCTACCAAATAAGGCAATACATTTCGTAGGTATATTTTATTACAAATTATTTTCTTCGCCAGAAAAAAGAGTAAATAAATTTGTTTAACAGACATTTGGCATTAATTTTGTTTTCTAAAAATAATGTAAACGTAATGATAGAGACACAATATTAATTTTTTAGTGATATATTTATAAGGATTATAGTAAATGAGACTAAACCATACACACATACAATATAAGAGAAATAGGAATTTTGATAAAATAACTTTATGTAGGCATATAAAATCATCTATAATAAAACATATTTTCCCAAATATTAATTTTGCATGAGACTGCGTACATTATTCCAAAAAAAATTAAAAATTTCTTTTAACTCGCTGAAAACAGAGTAAACACATTTGTTGAAAAGACTCTTGAGACTAAATTTGAGGCGTAAAATTATCGACTTAAAAAATGTTTTAAAACTTGTAACTTAATGAGTGGTTATGACGAACGGTACGAATAGATATAAGGAAGAGAAATAGAAAATTTAATGAAATAAATTTATTCGAGCAAGTAACATCTTCCTCAAAGAAACAGGTTTCCCTGAAAATACATGTAGTGAGTGACTGTGCAAATTATTCAAAAAAAGATTTGATCAAAAATCAACTGAAATATATATATCTCTTAATACGACTACAAATCACGCAATCGCTTTTACTCATTTCTTTTTCAGAGTGAATTTAGAAATTCTTCTTCTACACCCCACCCGTCACACACAAAAATCTCGGACAAGTATTCTTCATATTATTGTATCGAATCAAGAAAAAAATACGCTTTCACAAACAATTTCCTGTTCCAGGTGATTCGAAGCGCAATCTAATTTATCTTCCGCACAGTCTTCAATGTCCATAATATAATCTTAAAATAATTCAATACCGAGTTTATAAGAATGTTCATAAAAATGCTTTTTTCTTGAAGAACTTCGCCTTCCATGGCACCGTGAATTTAAAGAAACTTCCCTTGACATCAAAATCTCAGTTTTACACAATTAATAAATACACATATAAATCGTCATGTATCGTTTAAGAAAGAACTTGTGACACGCCCCACAGCTCCTTAGATAACGACTGAAATCCGAAAATTTATGAAACAGAAATATTGCTTACTCCTTTGCCCGCCTTAATAATACAGAAACGGACCGAAAAAATTATAAATTCCTGAGAAATAAAGTCACTCAGAAATGGAGGAACAAAAAATTTAAAAATTATCACGACATATTTGTTACAAAATGGGCCAGTTAATCGCTTTTGAGAACAGTTGATTAGGCAAAGCAAAAGTTCCGTGTAATATTACTACACCTCTTGATAAATTAATTTATCTTCTTGTAAACAAACAGTTGTAAATAATCTGCATCATTAAAATAGTACCATAAGGGATTCTTTTTATTTTGGTTCTGTTAATCTATCAGATGATCTGAAATTAATAATGAGTATTAAATCTATCGCCTCGCCATATGATCATCTAAATGCAAAAATAATAAAAATATGTTTCGAATTTGCTTCTCCGGCTGTAACAGAGATTAATAATACATTATCCTATAGTCGTGCTTTCCCCACGGCATGGAAAATTGCTTTTTTGCATCCTAATCCTAAAACAACAAAACCTAAGCATCCGAATGAATATCGCACTATTAGCATTTTATCCGCTCTATCTAAGGTACTGGACAAAAATTGCCGTAAGCAAATAGAAGACTTTCAATTGTCTAATAATATAAGTATGTAATGTCAATAGGGTTTCCCTACAGGCAAAAACACCGGGGCAGTACTATTAAGTGTTATCGAATAAGTTCGTAATGTAACTGATTCCGGAAAAATTACGGTTCCAGTTCTTCTTGACTTTTGCAAACAAAGACTTTGATTCGGTGGATCATGATATTCTATTTGCAAAATAATATTACTGGGATTTGCAATGACGACTGTAAATTGGTTCTGGGAATATTTCACATATCATAAACAAATAGCCGTAACTAATGATAAAAAATCTGTAGCCCTACAGACAAAAAGAAGTGTAGCACAAGGAAGCGTTCTCGGCCTTCTAACTTTTCTGTAGTATGTGAACGATGTAGACAAGTCTTTCAGATACCGTAGATTTTAAATGTATGCTGATGATGTGCAAATATATATAAGCAAAACGCCAGCTAACATAGGATCAGTCACTGAACGCTTAAATACACATCTGGAATCGCTACAAACGTTGGATACATCGTTGGGTTTTCTCTTAAATCCCTCTAATGTTTTCTCCTTAATTCATAGCCATCTATCAAAAAATTACAAACGCACAATTACCTAACATTATAGTTGACCAAACACCAATAAAATTGTGTAATAGTGTACAATATTTTGGTATCTCTATTGACAGTTCACTTAGCTGCCAAAACAAAATTGATAAAATATGTCGGAATGTGTACTGTTCGCCTCATTCAATAAAACGTTTACGTGATATTTTAGTAACTCCATTACGAGAAACCCTTTTCAAATAACTAGTCTTCCTTCATTGGGCTACTATGACTTCTTGCTCACAGATGTAACAGGAAAATTAGAACGTAAATTAGAAATAGCACAAAATGAAAGCATTCCTTCTATTTTCCACTTAAGGAAGTATGATCATGCAAAATAATATAAGCTACAGTTTTGGTTTTAAAGCTTTCATGTGACTTTCTGTGCCAGATTGTTTGATTACAAATTAAATATGTTTTTCTTTCTAATTATAGTTTTCAAACACCATTCACCTGTTCTTGTATTAACATCTGCGCGGCTTCGTGTTTATGAGACGTCAGGTTCCCTCCGATGGCTACAAGCAATGGAGTCCGCATCACGGGGTCACGTGCATTTACGTTTTGGGAGTGGCTCAGGAGCAAATCCACCATCAAAGGTCTTCCTCGTTCTGCTGCTAAATGGAGAAGAGTGTCCTGCGAAAATGCGATAAGTAATAACAAAATTGTATATCTTAATTTCACATTCTCATACACTAAATTAACATTGAGGAAAATGAGCTCTTTGAGCAATGGCTAAGATACATCAATAATGCAAATCGTGAGTATACAAAATATAATAAAGAGAAAATCTTTCAGTTCCTTCATATTAACCCTAGTCATCCTGAATGATTTAATCATTTGTGTTCATGTCATTACATGACGTTTGTTAAGCTGATTTCACCTATGGAGTTAATTACGTGTACACATTTACGAAAAAATTATGAAACATTACAAAATATAATGGGAATTACAAGAAATTACTTTCTTCAATAAAACACCCTGCTCAGCCATTATTATTGGTTTCTAAGTCGCACACCATGCCAAATGGAATGCATTATTTCAAGAACTAAAAAATTCTACTGACTTAAAAAACTAAGGAAGAAACCTTTAAAACAAATACTCTGTATGGGTTTATTATTAACATAATAAATGTAAAAATTCAAGCAAAATGTATTCATACCGGAACAAATAATGAAACCTAGTAGGTAATGCACTTTATATTTACTGATCATTTCTAAAATTGAATTACAGTCTTACAGGTATGTTGGCGTCCTCTTTGACTCCCTTCTCAAGCAGCAGACGTAACACCTCTCTGTGACCGTCGTCTCCACCCTTCACTGTTGCACGCAGCGCAAGTTGCAAAGTGGAGGGCGGGAGGTCGCAACGGCGCATGACTTCGTCAGCAACCAAAGGGCAACCGCTTTCAACAGCTGCCTTAAATGCAACCACCAGCCAGGGATCATGGAAGGCAATTTCTTCGGGAAACAGTTGGATAGCATCCTGCGAAGAATGAAATATACAAATTAAATGAAACAAATATTTTGACATTACACCCATGAAAAACAATGCAATCAATATTAAAATTATCTAATTATCATTCTTGCCCTTCTTAAATATGTGTTAGCTGAAACGAAGTTAATAGAAATAATTTTCTATTTTAACATAATATTTACCAAACAAATATATGAGATTATTGTTCCTCTAATCCCTAATTGTCTTTGTGTTGTAGGATTTAAAATGATGAGCGTATCCAAGGCGAACATTAAATACATTGGCAACTGTACTAATCAATAATTCAATCAATTATAAAGTAGCAGTTAAGATAAAAAGACTCGTACATAAAAAATTGTTATTTAGTACAGGGCATACGCATCTTGTTACATGTTATACTAATATCTTGTTTTTTAGTTTTAATGTCACAGGTTTTTAAAGGTTTATCGAGCGGTCTTTAGACAAAACCACACCAACATTTTAAAGAAAATTTCTTTCTTTTAAAAACAAAAGCTTTATTTCTCATTTCAAAATTTCAGTGAAGGATTCAAAATTTATCGATATAGCCTTGTTACTAATGTTAGCCAAATATTGACTCATAGGGAACGTATGAATGAAAAATTTTTCACATATTTTCTTTACAAAAAAAAAAGGTCTTTACAAATATAAAGACAACAATATTTTAATACGTACTTTAAACGCCCAATCCACGTATTCCCCGAAGGTCCAATGCAGCAAAGGGTCTCTTTCATCCCATTGCTGCGATGAAAATCCACTTTCCATGATCCTCTCCACTTCCTTTATGTTGCGCAACCACATCGCTGCGTGTAGAGGCCACTTCTCCAAGAGTTGTTCTCTCAAAAAGGAGAGCAAGCGAGTCTTCTTGGGAGTTTCTGTCATCATTCGCAAGATGAATTTGCGAACCTTACTAAAAGAATTCGCATTTCTGAATAGCCACTTGGAGGCGAAAAAAGGACGGACGGTGGGACGGAGGGACGGACGGACGGACGGACGGACGG